>CM071841.1:679791-780634 GCA_036507285.1 Trichosanthes cucumerina | reverse complement strand
AAATTCAACCCTATTTTTAGAGATTAAACAACCTCTTTAAATTATTTCCCTATTTATTGTTTTATTGGAAAAAGTGAAGAACCTTCAGAATAAAATGTATAAATGAAGTGAGATTAAATTTTAATAATGATTTTTTGTGGTTTTAGTTACCTCTGGAAGTTCTCGAATATTTTTCGGTAGATAACCTCAACCCTATTTTTAGAGATTAAATAACCTTATAATATATTTTTTAAAATTTTTAGCTACTAGAAACTATTAGTATTCTTCATAAAAAAATTTTAAAGTTAGTAGTTGACACCTAATTTGATTAAAAAAAAAAACCAAAAGCTTCAAGATCACAAGACTCTACTTTATAACTCTAACCCAATTTACTATGCGCTTAAACCCTAAAAAGTTCATTTTAAGCAGACAACAACCAAGTCTTGAGACGTTCGTTATTACGTGATAAAATAGTGTGGATTGTAGATTTTTTATGGAGATTAGTTCAGTTTTTGAATAAAAAAAAATTCATCTGACTTTTTTGAACAAATACATTTACCTCCTATTAGTTCTTGTGTTTATGTTTTAAAATTTATTTTCTATTTATTCTTTCAATGGAAAAAGTGAAGACCCTTAAGAACATTATGTACAAATGAAGTGAGAAGAAGCTTTTAATAATCGTTTTAGGTGGTCATAGTGCTCTCAGGAAGTTTCGGATATTTTACAATTGATAAATTCAACCTTATTTTTAGAGATTAAACAACCTCTTTAAATTATTTCCCTATTTATTCTTTTATTGGAAAAAGTGAAGAACCTTCAGAATAAAATGTATAAATGAAGTGAGATTAAATTTTAATAATGATTTTTGGTGGTTTTAGTGAGCTCCGGAAGTTCTCGAATATTTTTAGGTAGAATAACGTCAACCCTATTTTTAGAGATTAAATAACTTTGTTAATATATTTTTTTAAAATTTTTTAGCCACTAGAAAATATTAGTATTCTTCATCAAAAAATTTTAAAGTTAGTAATTGACACTTAATTTGATTTAAAAAAAAAAACAAAAGTTTCAAGATCACAAGACTCTACTTCATTCCTCTAACCCATTTCACTATGCGCTTAAACCTAAAAGTCCATTTTAAGCGGAGACAACAACCAAGTCTTGAGACGTTCATTATTCACGTGATAAAATAGTGTGGATTGTAGATTTTTATGGAGATTAGTTCATTTTTGAATAAAAAAATTCATCTGACTTTTCGAACAAATACATTTACCTCCTATTAGTTCTTTGTGTTTATGTTTAAAATTTATTTTCTATTTATTCTTTCAATGGAAAAAGTGAAGACCCTTAAGAACATCATGTACAAATGAAGTGAGAAGTGCTTTTAATAATCGTTTTCGGTGGTCATAGTGCTCTCCGGAAGTTTCCGGATATTTTACAATTGATAAATTCAACCCTATTTTTAGAGATTAAACAATTAAATTATTTCCCTATTTATTCTTTTATTGGAAAAAGTGAAGAACCTTCAGAATAAAATTTATAAATGAAGTGAGATTAAATTTTAATAATGATTTTTGGTGGTTTTAGTTACCTCTGGAAGTTCTCGTATATTTTTCGGTAGATAACGTCAACCCTATTTTTAGAGATTAAATAACCTTATAATGTATTTTTTAAAATTTTTAGTTACTAGAAAATATTAGTATTCTTCATCAAAAAATTTTAAAGTTAGTAAGTGACACCTAATTTGATTAAAAAAAAAATAAAAGCTTCAAGATCACAAGACTCTACTTTATGCCTCTAACCCAATTTACTATGCGCTTAAACCCTAAAAAGTCCATTTTAAGCAGACAACAACCAAGTCTTGAGACGTTCATTATTACGTGATAAAATAGTGTGGATTGTAGAATTTTTATGGAGATTAGTTCATTTTTGAATAAAAAAAAATTCATCGACTTTTGAACAAATACATTTACCTCCTATTAGTTACTATGTTTATGTTTAAAATTTATTTTCTATTTATTCTTTCAATGGAAAAAGTGAAGACCCTTAAGAACATTATGTACAAATGAAGTGAGATGAGCTTTTAATAATCGTTTTCGGTGGTCATATTGCTCTCCGGAAGTTTCCGGATATTTTACAATTGATAACTTCAACCTTATTTTTAGAGATTAAACAACCTCTTTAAATTATTTCTCTATTTATTCTTTTATTGGAAAAAGTGAAGAACCTTCATAATAAAATGTATAAATGAAGTGAGATTAAATTTTAATAATGATTTTTGGTGGTTTTAGTGCGCTCCGGAAGTTCTCGAATATTTTTCGGTAGATAACGTCAACCCTATTTTTAGAGATTAAATAACCTTATAATATATTTTTTAAAATTTTTAGCTACTAGAAAATATTAGTATTCTTCATAAAAAAAAAATTTAAGTTAGTAATTGACACCTAATTTGATTAAAAAAAAAACCAAAAGCTTCAATATCACAAGACTCTACTTTATGCCTCTAACCCAATTTACTATGGGCTTAAACCCTAAAAAGTTCATTTTAAGCGGATGACAACCAAGTCTTGAGGCGTTCATTATTACGTGATAAAATAGTGTGGATTGTAGATTTTTATGGAGATTAGTTCATTTTTGAATAAAAAAAAATTCATCGACTTTTGAACAAATACATTTACCTCCTATTAGTTCTTTGTGTTTATGTTTAAAATTCATTTTCTATTTATTATTTCAATGGAATAAGTGAAGACCCTTAAGAACATTATGTAGAAATGAAGTGAGAAGAGCTTTTAATAATCATTTTAAAATTGGTCATAGTGCTTTCGGAAGTTTCAGATATTTTACAATTGAAAATTTCAACCTATTTTTAGACATTAAACAACCTCTTTAAATTATTTTCCTATTTTTTTCTTATATTGGAAAAAGTGAAGAACCTTGAGAATAAAGCGTATAAATGAAGTGAGATTAAAGTTTAATTGTGGCCTTGGTAATTTCGAGTAAGTTTTAAATTCTTTCCAAGTTAATTTGGGGCTCATGTCATAGCTTTTAAAATGTTTGGGTTAGATTTATTAATTTGTGGATCTTACAGGGGCCCAAATAGTTAAATCTAGCCTTTAAATTTGGGTTATCGGCTCTTAAGTCTCTAATCGAGCGAGTTTGGAGAACAAATCAAGGTAACCCTAGACCCTCTCTTTCTTGTGGTTTAAAAAAAAAAAAGAAAGAAGGAAAAAAAAAAAAAAGGATTGCGAAGCCTCGCTGCGAGACCCCAGGCAGCCGTCTCCTTCCTCGCGCAGGGGTGGGCGGCGCCGCTCTCCTCTCGCCGGCGCCTCCTCCCTCGCCACCGCCTTCCCTCTCCGCTGTCTTCTCTCTCTCTCTCTCTGTCTCAAACCAGCCGAGCCTCCCTCCGGCTCGAGATCCGGCCAAGTCTCTGTCTCGAGATCCGTGAGTCTCTCTCTCTTGTCGCAGATCCGGACGAGCCGCCCTCTCGAATCAGACCAAATCCTCTCTCGCGCTCTCCCTCTTTGTCTCTCTCGTAGATCCGAATCAATGGTAACTTTTACCGCCTTGACTAATGTTGGTTTGTGGCGAGGAACAAATCGTTTTGGCTAAAAGGATAGGCGTGTGAAGGAACCCCAGGCTAGGGCCAGGGCGAGAGCGTCTTCATTCGCATCAGTGGGTAAACCTCGACCTTGTGCTCTTTGTTTTGTTTTGGTAGCTAGAAGAATTGGTTTAGTTGTGTCTTCCTTGAGGGTTACAAAAGAAGCGTTCGAGTTAGTTTGGTTCTTATCTGAGAATAGTGCTTAGCTCGTGGCGTTTGTAGGTGCACTAGGCGACTAGCGAGAGCAAGGACTTTCCATGACACTCCTTTTGATGTAAGTAGTCGGTTGGAGTAAGCGTCGAGCTCTGAGCGAAGGAGCAAGGTGGATGTGCCTTGTTGTGATTTTGAGTTTCTTTGTTGAACCATAGGGCAACTAGTCAAGAAATTTTGAAGCTTTCGTAGCATGTTTTTTTATGAGTTTTAAGTGCGAGATGATTGCATGATTGTTGCATCGGAGGTTTGCAAGTATGTTTGAATCTGTTTTACTATGTTGCATGCTTTACGTATTACATTTGTGTGAAACTATGAGCGGTAGGGAGTCGTGCACGTGGTAAAATCGACATTCCAAGCGAGCGTGTGAGTGCGCATTGAGTTTGATAGATTTGAGAGCCTAGTTGGGAGTTTGGACCCTTGGGGTGGGTGAGGATGTTAGAAATGTTTAGATGAGACCACTAGATACCTTATGAGCGAGAACCCATGAGTTAGTCTTCACCGAACAACTGGATTGCACTTGAGAAGGTCGGAACCTCTAGGTTGGCGGTATATGATAGGCTCGTGAGGTGGGGGGTGCGTGTGGCGACCACGACCCACGGTATTAGTTATTTATTTTAGTTAACGTTCTATCAACCTTTGTGCTTAGTCGGATCGGTGAATTTTCATCGAGGCTCGGTGAGGGTGAGTCCTTGATTTTATTTAGTTAGGTGAATTGTTTCTTTTTTAGATGGAATTATTTATAAAATTAAAGGAAAAAAGAAGTAGCAATGGCACTTTGGTTAATAATAACTAAATGAGGTTACATAGGAATTTTGGATGTTGACCTAATTTTGTAGTATTTAAGCTCCTTAAGTTTTGCAAACTAAAGCAAACCCTAACCCTAATTTCTTCATCACCTTCTCCTTCCTTTACTTTGCCACTAGCCGACCACCTAAGATCCTCAATCTTGTCTTCACCGCTTTGCACCCATTCCACGATCACCGGTGATCGCCCCACCACCATGCGACCAAAGAGCACTTGCGCGCCGCTTTCGCTGCGAATTCGTGGCGTCGCCGCGTTCGAAGGCCCGCGCGTGCCACGAACCTCGGCTCGCCGTCCGGTGGCCTGGCCGACTGCGGCGGCACGGGCTCGAGCACGAGCTTCCCGTTCGCGGCCGCGCTCGCTGCGGCCGCAGGAGACCGCCGAAGCTCGGTTGCTCGCGCGAAGCTCCGACCACCACGTCGAAAACCTCTTGATCACTCGGCGGCGAAAACCCACCTTGAGCGAGCGCCGACGAGAAGACCTCGTGCGCCGTCGCCAAGCCCGCCCTTCGCGTCTGCAACCAAAGCCCAAGCGCGGCCGCTCGTTGAAGTCGCTCTTGAAGCGCTTGCAAGGCGTCGCCGCGCCGAAACTCTCGCCGCCGTCAGACGACTCCGAGCCACGCGAGATTACAGGTGGTGGCGATCTGTTTTAGTTTCAAATTCGTTGGAGATTTATTTGTGACCTACTCCCGAATATTTAAAGCGTTTGATTGAGAACTTAGGCTACGGTTTGACGCTAATTGTAGGAGTCAAGATTGGAGCGGAATTGAAGGTCAAGCGCCAAGGCGGATTAAGGAGTATTGAGTATTTACATTAAACTTGAGGTAAAGCGGGGCATGAAATCTTAAAGCGTAATTTAAGTACCCTTCACGTTTATGGATTTAGTGAATGTGTGGAGAATGAACTTGGAATTTTGGGTGAATCGGGTTCCACTAAAGAAGAGTAGTCCGAAGCTCGGGTTAAGTTTTGAAGTAAATTCGAATTAAGGTAAGGGACCTTGTGCCGAACTTTTCTAATGGGATTGAAGAAAAATGATTTCTCATTATTTCATGCGAATTTAGTTTATACTCTTATATGAGAATATATTGATATTTTGTGAGAATACTTAATATTTTATGTGAGTATGTTGCGATTATTTTTATGTGAGAATATCCTTGTATTTTACGTAAAAAAAATCAAGTATTTTATGTGAGGTATTCTGATTATCTCGTATGAGAATATTTCATGATTACCTACAAAGTATTATCTCCAAGCGGTCTATGAGAAATGATGATTTGCATATTAATGATGATGTTTGTGGCATGTACACTATTGTTATGTTGAATGATGGGACCTCATGCATGTCATGTATGTCATGAAATGATTTAATGAAAAATGTGGAAATTGGTCTCCTGAGTGCATTGTGTGCATGGTCAAACATGCATTAGAGACCCTATGGGTCATATTAGAGTGCAGTGAGGACTCAATCTATACGAGTGCATGAGGACTCAAACCATACAAGTGCATGAGGACTCAAATTATTACAGAAGTGCATGAGGGACTCAAAATGAAATGACTCAAGATGACCAGATTGGCCACATAAAAGAAAAAGGAAGTCATGTATTATAGTCATGATGATATGAGAAAGTTTTAGGTCCACATATGTACATTTACATGCCAGCCCTACTTTTTCTATGACCAACTCCTAGGGACATTACTACACATGCATGCATTTATAGGCAAGAGATAAAAGCGCTTAAAGAAAACTTCCAACCTTACATAAATTGTTTTCGAGGATCCCAAATCAAATCATTTAAAAGCGATTAAAGTATCAATTTAACTTTGGCTTTTTAAAGCGTAATTAAATTTAAACTCCAAATAAAAACATAAGAGACGACATCGATTGTAAAAGGAATATGCGGAAAAACATGTGCTGTTCCCATGGTTCTAACAGCAGCGCCTCAGTCACTACGCCACCTTGCCCTTGGCCTTACGAAAAAACATTTTAAAAGAAAGGGTGAGTATTGCAAAACAATACCTGTAAGTGACCTCGCTCTGAGAGGTTTGGGATATACATACACATACAATCATGACTTTAAACTTGTTCAAAATACACATATCACGGGACCTAAAACTTTCTCATTTTGTCGGTCTTTAATCCATGACTTCCTTTTTAATTGCGTGGCCGAGTGGTCATCTGAGTCATTTCGTTTTGAGTCCTCACAGGACCCACCTGTAATAATTTGGGTCCCACAGACCCACTGTAATTTGACCCATAGGGTCTCTGTTGCATGTTTGACCATGCACATAATGATCTCGGGATACCAATGTCCACACTTTTCATTAATTCATCTCGTGGCATACATAACATGCATGAGGTCCCATCATTCACATAATAATAGTGCACATGTCACAAACATCATCGTCGATATGCAAATCATACTTTTCTCATAGACAGTTTGAAGGTCATACTTTTGTAGGAAAACATGAAATATTCTCATACAAATTCTTGTCATATTCTCACATGAAATCTTTGGAATACTTTTACATAGCATACGAGAATATTCTCACATAAAATAATAGTTTATTTCCATGAAGCATTGAAATATTTGCACATAAAATATTAAGTATTCTCACGATAATATCTGTATATTTTCATATGAAAAATATAAACTAATTTCGCATGAAATCATGAAAATCATTTTCTTCAATCCCATTAAAAAAAGTTCGGCACAAGGTCCCTTACCTTAGCTCCGATTTCGCTCCAAAACTTAACCGAACTCCTTGACTACTCTTCCTTTAGTAGAGCCTGAGTCGCACAACAATTCAAAATTACTCACCGAGCCTTCACTAAATTCATAATTGTTAAGGTACTTAACTCAAGTCCTTACAATTTCATGTCTCGCTTACCTCGGGTTCACTGCGAGAACTCAATATTCCTTAGTTTGTTTTGGCGTTTGACCTCCATTCCGCTCCAAGTTTAGTCCCTACAAGTTGTGTTCAGAAACCGTAATTAAACTCTCAATCAAACTCTTAGAAAAATAATGGGTCGCGATTTAAATCCTTCAACAACATCGAAGCTAAACACGAATGCTCACGGGATGTAATTCCGCTCATGTAAGATATTCTTTGGCCGTGCGGTGATCGGAGGTGAAGGCGGACGCGTCAATGGCGGCGGTGTTTCGTGGCTCGTCTGCGGTGGCGGCGGACGCGTATGGACCCTGGTCTTTGCGGAAATTCAACGGAGAGAGCACTGCTTTGCCCGAAAGTTCCTCACGTCGTGGGTGAGCTTTGTGACGTCGGCGTAGGAGGTTGCTGGCGATCAATCACCCCTCGTTGTTGGCCGGTGAAGCTCCGTGAAACTTCGTGCGAGGAGCGACGCGGTGGAGTCTTCTTTGCCGCCACCCGATTGATCGAGCGCGCTCCTCTTCGTGGGCGTGAGCTCGATCGGCGGTAGGGTCTTCTTCATTTGGACGTGCGGGGTCGTGGCGTAAACGAAAGCGGATGCTTGAGGTCGGCTCGAGGTTTGGCGATCGTCTGTGCTCGTGGATCGGCCGGCGAGGCTGCTTTGCCGCAGTGGTTTCGTGGATGGTGGGGTCTCGGTTGGCTCGTCGGCGGCGGAGAGGGCTAGGGTTCCGTCGGCAACCTACAAGAAGAAAGGCAATTGAAGTGTATTTTTTTTTTTCTTTCCTAGGGTTAGGGTTAGGGCAAAATAGGAGAAGGAGAAGTGTTGGTGGCTAGGGTTAGGTTTTCTCTTTACATCTTCAAGGTAAGGAGCTTAAATACTAGTCAATTAGGTCAAACCAAGTGCTACTTATCACCCTAATTTAGACATTTATCACCAAAATGCCATTGTCACTTCCTTTTCTTTTAATCATTAACAAAGTAAATCTAATCTCAAGGGGAAAATAATAATTAACGATAGAGCGCCAAATACAATTATTAATTAGTACTGTGGTGGTGGTCGTCACAATCTTCCCTCCTTAAGAACTTTCGTCCTCGAAAGTTCCTATTCTTGAAATAGTTACGGATATTTAGCTCTCACTTCATCTTCTCGCTCCCGGTAGCTTCTTTCCGTGCGGTGGTTACCCCTTACAACACTTTAACTAAAATGATCTCACGCGTTACGGAGGGTCTTTCGATCTCTTGCAATAATGCAGCATGCCAGGTCGTTCGCCATAACTCGGATCTTACGCTAAATGCAATGGTTCAAGTCTACGACATGAGTCGGTGCAGGGCGTACTTTCTCAACATGGAGACATGAAACACGTTGTGAAAGCTGGCAGCGCGGGAAAGCGCGGTGCTAATCTAATCTGTGAGCCTTTGCACCAATCCTCTCTAAAATCTCAAATGGTCAGATGAATCGCGGACTCAACTTCCCTTTCGGCCAAACCTTAGAATTCCCTTCATTGGGGCCACCTTAAAGAATACGTGGTTCCCAACATCGAATTCTAGGTCCCTTCGCTGCGGTGGTCGGCATAACTCTTACATGCACTTTTTGGCGGTGCGCATCAGTGCCCCTAATCCTTTGTCCGCATCATTTGTGACTGTACCAACTCTGGACCCAATAAGCGGCGTTCACCAACCTCCTCCCGAGCAAAGCGGGAGTTACGCAGCGTTTTCCATAGGAGAGCTTCAAATGGAGCCATTCCGATGGTCGATTGATAAGCTGTTATTATAAGCAAACTCCATTAAATGCAAATGAGTGTCCCAACTCACAGGGAAGTCTAGGGTGCAAGCTCGCAACATATCTTCTAATATCTGGTTTTAAGCGTTACATACGCCCATCCGATGCGTGGATGAAAAGCGATCTTGAAGTTCAGCTGCGAACCTAACGCTCTTTGCAAGCTCCTCGGAAGTTGGAGGTGAATCGTGGATCCACATGCAGAAATAATCTTGATTTGGAATTCCATGCAAGCGGACTATCTCTTCCGGTAAAAAGCTGCGCCCACTTATCTCAGTAGAATAGGTGGGTTTCCACAGTATGAAATGTCTTGACTTGGTTAATCTGTCACTATGACCCAAATCACCGAGTAACCTCGTGAGGTTCTAAGCGATCCGACTATAAAATCCATAGAGATCTCCTCCCATTTCCACTTTGAGGTACATGTAAGGTTTGCGGTAATCCTGCGGGTCTCTACTGCCTAGGTGCCTTTACCTGGCGACAAGTCAAACACTTGGCGACAAACTCTGCTATGTCGCGCTTCATGTTACACCACCAAAATGATCCATTTGAGATCTCGATACATCTTGAGTCTTGCCGGGATGCATAGAGAATGGTGAGTTATGGGCTTCGCTCAAGATTTGATTCTCGCTTGTCATCGTCGCACACATAATGCGTCCACTGAAATAGTAATCCTCCATCTGTGGATAGGGAAAACTCTGTCAACTCACTTTGTGAGTTCTTTGCGATGCGCTTTTCTACTAGCGAGGTCCACTGTTGAGACTCAACGATCACGTTGTCTCAAGGTCGGTTTGTCTTGTTAATCCCAGGCTTGCGAGCCGTGGTCTTTCCTACTAGTCTTTGCGATTTCGGCTCGTGCAAACTGCGCTCTGTAACTCGCTCTGCATCGAACTCGTGCGAAGTATGCACGCGCTTTCATCGAGGGCATCGGCCACTACGTTAGCCTTCACGGGGTGGTATTGTATGTCAATGTCATAATCCTTCACCAATTCCAACCATCTGCGTTGCCTCATGTTCAATTCCTTACGGGTGAGCAGATACTTGAACTTTTATGATCAGTAAAAATCTGAATTTTCACGCCATCTGAGTAGTGTCTCCGGATCTTTAATGCAAAGACCACTTGCTTTGCTAGCTCCAAATCATGAGTTGGATAGTTCCTCTCATGCGTCTTTAAGCGCTTCGGGATGCATAGGCTATTACCTTCTGCCGTCTTTGCATTAGAACACAACCCAAACCCTTCTTAGAAGCATCACATAAACCACAAAACTCCCTGTTCCTCGGGAACTGTAAGAATCGGGGTGACACTAATCATACTTGAGTTTCCTGAAACTCGCCTCACAAGCATCATCCCAAGCGAATGAGTTTCCCTTGCGCGTCAGTTGAGTCATGGGCATGGCTATCTTGGCGAAGTCCTGCACGAAACGCCTATAATAACATGCAAGACCCAGAAAACTACGTACCTCTGTAACGGTGGTCGGACGAGGCCAGCGTGTGTGACGGCCTCCACTTTATTTGGATCAGCGAGACTCAGACGGACACCACATGCCCTAAGAAGGATACTTATGCTCGAGCGAAATTCACACTTGGAAAATTTTACTTATTCTCTCTTAGCGTGAGTAAAACTTTTCTCGGGTGCATTCATGCTCTTCATCACACTGGAGTATATCGATTATATATCGTCGATGAACACAATCACAAGCGTATCAAAAACTCTTTGAATAAGCGGTTCATCAAGTCCATGAAAGCGGCGGGAGCGTTGGTCAAACCAAGCGGCATCACCGTGAACTCGTAATGTCCATAACGTGATCTGAATCTTTGTTTTAGGGATATCCTCTTCACCGATTCTCAGCGATGGTAGCGATCTCGGATCAATCTTGAGAACATCGTTGTTGCTCCTTGCAACCGATCGAATGCATCATCTATTCGGGGAGAGGGTATTTATTCTTGATCGTAACTTTATTCAACTCCTCGTAGTCTATACACAGCGCATGGATCCGTCTTTCTTTTCACGAACAATACGAGGGCTCCCAAGACGCAAACGGCAGGCGTATAAACCCCTTGTTAGCAAGTCTTGTAATCAGTACTTTTAGTTCTTTCAACTCTGCGGTGCCATTCTCATGCGGGGCCTTGGATATCGGGGTCGTCCCCAATTCCAATCAGATGTTAAAATCTACCTCTGCAGAGGGGTATTAGGGAGGTCCTCGGGAAAACGTCTGCAAATTCATTCACCACCGTGCATCGATGACACGAGATCTCTGTGCACCTTGCATCTAGTATGCAAGCTAAGACGCCCCAAGCTCCCGATGTAATAACTTTCGGCCTTAAAGGCGATGGTACCTTAGGCCTACTTCCTGCTATCGTGCCTCTGAACTCTGTGGCAGTTGGTCGGGAGGAGTGAACACTACCTCCTTCCCGAAACAATCAATGCAAGCATGGTTCTGCGCTTTCCGATCCATGCCCAATATTACATCAAAGTCAAACATGTCTAAGACTACTAGATTCCTTTGCTAACTCATGAGTGCGATGGTCACACTACCATCCTTGACCTTCATATTGGCTAACAAATTTATCCTCGCAGAGTGGAGATGCAGAGCGGAGCATCATGTAATCTTGTTCTAGTTCTAACTTCGGCTTGACTTACAAAGGATGCGAGAAATAAAGGAGTGTGTAGAACCGAGGAATCAAATAATACAAAGGCAAGGTGCCCAAGTAATGGAAGTGTACCGTAACCATCTTGAGTCCGAGCCATAGATGTCTCTACTTTGGTGCTTGCATAAGCTCTTCCCGATGATGTATAACAAGCCTTTCACAAAGCAGCGGTCCCACTATTGATAACTGAGGTTGGTGGTGGTCTTGACTTGACTCAGGCGACTATTAGCTCACGTGCCCTTCTTTCCCACACAAGCACACTCCCGGACCGGGCAAGACACTTGCCCCAATGTTGCTTACCACAATCTTTGCACTGTGGCTTATCACCACTGTTATTTCCTGATCTGTTGACTGTGGTTTCGACTTTGAACACCTTACGAAAATGTCACCGGCCTATACGGTGTCTGTTGCGGGGCGCTGTGAGCTTGAGTTTGGCTGGTCCCACTTCCTCTTATGATTTGCCATGGGGTGCCCAGGTTAACCACTTCACTGTGTGCGATCTGCTACTGCACCCAAATCAACTCCGTCACTCTCACTGCGAGAGCATAATCGGGAGGTGCTAATGCTTGAATGAAGCCTCGAACATTCTCATCCAGTCCCATAATGAAGCGCTCTGTTTTCTTTGCCTCTGTATCTACCAGCTCGGGAGCAAAGCGGGACAAACGGGTAAATTCCCTCTCATACACCTCCACTTGCCTCTGTTGCAGCAAGGCAGTAAGAATTACGCACGCTTTACGTGGCGGCGAGTGCGGCGGGATAAAATTTCCGCGAGCGCTTCCTTGAACAGATTCCGGTGTCGTTTCTCCATTGGCGACAATGGTTTCTGGGCGGACTCCACCCATAAATACGCAGCGTCATCCTCAAAGGCATGAAGGTAGCACAAGACACCTCCGGTCCTCGGGCGGTTCATTAATCTGAAGATGGTCTCAATGGAGGGCGACCATAACTTTCGACCAACGTGGGGTCACTGGAAGACCCATCGAAAGATCTAGGATCATACTTCCTAAAGTCCTTCAGATATCGAGACTCCAGAGTTGCATCGTTCCGCCCCTGATTTGCTTGGGCCAGCTGAGTGGCTACTGTAGCTCGCACCAGGCTCAGCATAGCCTCCACCATCATAGTCATAACGTTGGTGTTCCCTTGATCTGCCACAGGGGCAACTGCAGGTACATTCTCCGGCGGCGGTCTGGTCACGGGAGGTCTCGTGCGGGTGGAGCAACCTCTTCTGCTCGATGGTAATCCCGGTTGGCGTCAACGTTTTCCCTTGCCTCAGCCCCTACCACGTCCTCTACCTCTCCCTCGACCTCTAGGTGGCATTTTGTCGGTACTACAATACAGAGAGTTTCTAACTCAGTTTCTTCACTTTCTAACCATAAGGTAGGATCACCCCTTGGGGTTTTTAAGTTCATGTATATGCATAAAACGATGTCATATCATACTCATTTACTTAATTAATAAAATATCGTAAGAGCGTGCACAGCGGTGGTGGAACACGTTGTTCAACCATGGGAACTACTGCTGTGCTTACTCTGTAAGCAAGTCTACTGAGAACCATAAACCTAGGGCTCACGATACCAAGCTATGTGACCCTACTTTTTCTATGACCAACTCCTAGGGACATTACTACACATGCATGCATTTATAGGCCAAGAGATAAAAGCGCTTAAAAGAAAACTTCCAACCTTACATAAATTGTTTTTAGGGATCCCAAATCAAATCATTTAAAACAGATTGAAAGTATCAATTTAACTTTGCTTTGTTAAAGCGTAATTAAATTTAAACTCCAAATAAAAACATAAGAGACGACATCGGTTGTAAAAGGAATATGCGGAAAAACATGTACATTCCCATGGTTCTAACAGCGCCTCAAATCACTACGCCACGCCACGCCTTGGCCTTACGAAAAACATTTTAAAAGAAAGGGTGAGTATTGCAAAACAATACCCGAGTAAGTGACCTCGCTACTAGAGGTTTGGGATATGCATACACATACAATCATGACTTTAAACTTGTTCAAAAACACATATCACGGGACCTAAAACTTTCTCATTTTGTCGTCTTTAATCCATGACTTCCTTTTTAATTGCGTGGCCGACTGGTCATCCTGAGTCATTTCGTTTTGAGTCCCTCACAGACCCCTGTAATAATTTGAGTCCCTCACAGACCCCTGTAATTTGACCCATAGGGTCTCTATTGCATGTTTGACCATGCACATAATGATCTCAGGATACCAATGTCCACACTTTTCATTAATTCATCTCGTGGCATACATAACATGCATGAGGTCCCATCATTCACATAATAATAGTGCACATGTCACAAACATCATCGTCGATATGCAAATCATACTTTTCTCATAGACAGTTTGAAGGTCATACTTTTGTAGGAAAACATGAAATATTCTCATACAAATTCTTTGTCATATTCTCACATGAAATACTTGGAATACTTTTACATAGCATACGAGAATATTCTCACATAAAATAATAGTTTATTTCCACATGAAGCATTGAAATATTTGCACATAAAATATTAAGTATTCTCACGATAATATCTCAGATATTTTCATATGAAAAATATAAACTAATTTCGCATGAAATCATGAAAATCATTTTCTTCAATCCCATTAAAAAGTTCGGCACAAGGTCCCTTACCTTAGCTCGATTTCGCTCCAAAACTTAACCGAACTCCTTGACTACTCTTCCTTTAGTAGAGCCTGAGTCGCACAACAATTCAAAATTACTCACCGAGCCTTCACTAAATTCATAATTGTAAAGGTACTTAACTCAAGTCCTTACAATTTCATGCCTCGCTTACCTCGGGTTCACCATGAGAACTCAATATTCCTTAGTTTGTTTTGGCGTTTGACCTCCAATTCCGCTCCAAGTTTAGTCCCTACAAGTTGTGTTCAAAACCGTAATTAAACTCTCAATCAAACTCTTAGAAAAATAATGGGTCGCGATTTAAATCCTTCAACAACATCGAAGCTAAACACGAATGCTCACGGGATGTAATTCCGCTCTCATAAGATATTGCTTTGGCGCTGTGCGGTGATCGGAGAGTGAAGGCCCGACGCCAACAGCGGCGGTTGCTCGTGGCTCGTCGCGCGTGGCGGCGGGGGACGCGTATGGACCCTCGGTGCTGCCGGAAATTCAACGGAGAGAGCCTGCTGCCCGAAAGTTCCTCACGTCGGCGGCTGGAGCTTTGTGACGTCCGGCGTAGGAGGTTACACTGCTGATCAATCACCCCCTCGTCAACGGTGAAGCTCGTGAAACTTCGGCGAGCAGCGACGCGGAAGTCTTCTTCGGTGCCGATTGATCGAGACGCGCTCCTCTTCGTGGGCGTGAGCTCGATCGCGGTAGGTCTTCTTCTTACCGGGCGTCGCGGGTCGGCGGCGTAAACGACTGAAGACAGATGCTTGAGGGTCGGCTCGAGGTTTCGGCGATCGTCAGTGCTCGTGGATCGACCGGCGAGGGTTGCTGCACAGGTGGTTTCGTGGATGGCTGGGGTCTCCGGTTGGCTCGCGTCGTGGCGAGAGGGCTAGGGTTCCGGTCGACAACCTACAAGAAGAAAGGCAATTGAAGTGTATTTTTTTTTTTTCTTTCCTAGGGTTAGGGTTAGGGCAAAATAGGAGAAGGAGAAGTGTTGGTGGCTAGGGTTAGGTTTTTCTCTTTACATCTTCAAGGTAAGGAGCTTAAATACTAGTCAATTAGGTCAAACCAAGTGCTACTTATCACCCTAATTTAGACATTTATCACCAAAATGCCATTGTCACTTCCTTTTTCTTTTAATCATTAACAAAGTAAATCTAATCTCAAGGGGGAAAATAATAATTAACGATAGAACGCCAAATACAATTATTAATTAGTACAATGGTGGTGGTCGTCACAATCTTCCCTCCTTAAGAACTTTCGTCCTCGAAAGTTCCTATTCTTGAAATAGTTCTGGATATTTAGCTCTCACTTCATCTTCTCGCTCCCAGGTAGCTTCTTCCGTGCGGTGGTTCGCCGCCACAACACTTTAACTAAGGTGATCTCACGGTTCACGGAGGGTCTTTCGATCTCTTGCAATAATGCACTGCTGGGTGGTTCGCCATAACTCGGATCTTACGCTAAATGCAATGGTTCAAGTCTACGACATGAGTCGGATGCAGGACGTACTTTCTCAACATGGAGACATGAAACACGTTGTGAATCAGCGGCGGGGGAAGGCGGCGGTGCTAATCAGAGGCCACTTTGCACCAATCCTCTCTAAAATCTCAAATGGTCCGATGAATCGCGGACTCAACTTCCCTTTTCGGCCAAACCTTAGAATTCCCTTCATTGGGGCCACCTTAAGGAATACGTGGTTCCCAACATCGAATTCTAGGTCCCTTCGTCTCGTGTCGGCATAACTCTTCTGTCTGTTTTGGGCGGTCTGCATCCGTGCCCTAATCCTTTGTACCGCATCATTTGTGACCTGTACCAACTCTGGACCCAATAACTGGCGTTCACCAACCTCCTCCCAGAAAACAGGAGTTCTGCAACGTTTTCCATAGAGAGCTTCAAATGGAGCCATTCCGATGGTCGATTGATAACTGTTATTATAAGCAAACTCCATTAAATGCAAATGAGTGTCCCAACTACCGGGGAAGTCTAGGGTGCAAGCTCGCAACATATCTTCTAATATCTGGTTTAAACGTTCTGTCTGCCCATCCGTCTGTGGATGAAAAGCGGTACTGAAGTTCAACTGCGAACCTAACGCTCTTTGCAAGCTCCTCCAGAAGTTGGAGGTGAATCGTGGATCCCTGTCTGAAATAATCTTGACTGGAATTCCATGCAAACGGACTATCTCTTCCAGGTAAAGCTGCGCCCACTTTTCGAACAAATACATTTACCTCCTATTAGTTCTCGTGTTTATGTTTAAAATTTATTTTCTATTTATTCTTTCAATGGAAAAAGTGAAGACCATTTAAGAACATTATGTACAAATGAAGTGAGAAGAGCTTTTAATAATCGCTTTTCGGTGGTCATAGTGCTCTCTCCTAAGTTTCCTGGATATTTTACAATTGATAAATTCAACCCTATTTTTAGAGATTAAACAACCTCTTTAAATTATTTCCCTATTTATTCTTTTATTGGAAAAAGTGAAGAACATTCAGAATAAAATGTATAAATGAAGTGAGATTAAATTTTAATAATGATTTTTGGTGGTTTTAGTGACCTCCGGAAGTTCTCGAATATTTTTCTTGAGATAACGTCAACCCTATTTTTAGAGATTAAATAACCTTTTAATATATTTTTAAAATTTTTAGCTACTAGAAAATATTAGTATTCGTCATAAAAAAATTTTAAAGTTAGTAATTGACACCTAATTTGATTAAAAAAAAAAAAAGCTTCAAGATCACAAGACTCTACTTTATGCCTCTAACCCATTTCACTATGCGCTTAAACCTAAAAAGTTCATTTTAAGCGGATAACAACGAAGTCTTGAGACGTTCATTATTACGTGATAAAATAGTGTGGATTGTAGAATTTTTATGGAGATTAGTTCATTTCTTGAATAAAAATTCATACGACTTTTCTAACAAATACATTTACCTCCTATTAGTTCTTGTGTTTTATGTTTAAAATTTATTTTCTATTTATTCTTTCAATGGAAAAAGTGAAGACCCTTAAGAACATTATGTACAAATGAAGTGAGAAAAGCTTTTAATAATCGTTTTAGAATGGTCATAGTGCTCTCCGTAAGTTTCCTGGATATTTTACAATTGATAAGTGCATGTAACGCCCCGTGCCCGGATCTCCTGCGCGACTGGCTGCGTCCACTATATCATCCATGATTTGCTTATAAGAGTGAAGATACTATCCCCACAAACCAACACAGGTCCTTTCAACATGCTTTGTCCTCACTCACATGCTCCTAGGAAAATTCCCGGAGGTCACCCAACATAGAATTGCTCCCAGCTAAGCACGCTTAATCGTGGAGTTCTATGATTGAGCCACCGAAAGGAAGGTGCACCTTGTTGGTATAGGTAGTAGCTATCAATTCTTTTAAGCCTTTCTCAACTGTACTTTCATATCCTCATGGTCACTCGCATGTACCCCTTTTCCTCGGGCACCATGCTTCCATATCCTCAGGATCCCTCTCATTCAGATGTGGACTCGGTTCATTCATGTACCCCTCTTCCTCGGGCGTCACATGCCCACCAGCTTCCGCCTTGGTTCGTCCCCGAACCACATCTTACTGGGAGAGGTTTCGCTCTGATACCATTTGTAACGCCCCAGGCCCAGGATCTCCTGCGACCTGGCTGCGTCACTATATCATCCATGACTGCTTATAAAAGTGAAGATACTATCCCCACAAACCAACACAGGGTCCTTTCAACATGCTTTGTCCTCACTCAAATGCTCCTAGGAAAATTCCCAGGAGGTCACCCAACATAGAATTGCTCCAAGCTAAGCACGCTTAACTGTGGAGTTCCTATGATTGAGCCACCGAAAAGGAAGGTGCACCTTGTTGGTATAGGTAGTAGCTATCAATTCTTTTAAGCCTTTCTCAATGTGACTTTCATATCCTCATGGTCACTGCATGTACCCCTTTTCCTCGGGCACCATGCTTCCATATCCTCAGGATCCCTCTCATTCAGATGTGGACTCGGTTCATTCATGTACCCCTCTTCCTCGGGCGTCACAAATTCAACCCTATTTTTAGAGATTAAACAACCTCTTTAAATTATTTCCCTATTTATTCTTTTATTGGAAAAAGTGAAGAACCTTCAGAATAAAATGTATAAATGAAGTGAGATTAAATTTTAATAATGATTTTTGGTGGTTTTAGTGAGCTCCGGAAGTTCTCGAATATTTTTCGGTAGATAACGTCAACCCTATTTTTAGAGATTAAATAACCTTTTAATATATTTTTTAAAATTTTTAGCTACTAGAAAATATTAGTATTCGTCATAAAAAAATTTTAAAGTTAGTAATTGACACCTAATTTGATTAAAAAAAAAAAAAAAAAGCTTCAAGATCACAAGACTCTACTTTATGCCTCTAACCCATTTCACTATGCGCTTAAACCCTAAAAAGTTCATTTTAAGCAGACAACAACGAAGTCTTGAGACGTTCATTATTACGTGATAAAATAGTGTGTATTGTAGATTTTTTATGGAGATAAGTTCATTTTTTGAATAAAAAAAATTCATACGACTTTTCGAACAAATACATTTACCTCCTATTAGTTACTGTGTTTATGTTTAAAATTTATTTTCTACTTATTTTCTCAATGGAAAAAGTGAAGACCCTTAAGAACATTATGTACAAATGAAGTGAGAAGAGCTTTTAATAATCGTTTTCGGTGGTCATAGTGCTCTCCGGAAGTTTCCGGATATTTTACAATTGATAAATTCAACCCTATTTTTAGAGATTAAACAACCTCTTTAAATTATTTCCCTATTTATTCTTTTATTGGAAAAAGTGAAGAACCTTCAGAATAAAATGTATAAATGAAGTGAGATTAAATTTTAATAATGATTTTTGGTGGTTTTAGTGAGCTCTGTTTCTCGAATATTTTTCAAGTGAGATAACGTCAACCCTATTTTTAGAGATTAAATAACCTTTTAATATATTTTTTAAAATTTTTAGCTACTAGAAAATATTAGTATTCGTCATAAAAAAATTTTAAAGTTAGTAATTGACACCTAATTTGATTAAAAAAAAAAAAAGCTTCAAGATCACAAGACTCTACTTTATGCCTCTAACCCATTTCACTATGCGCTTAAACCCTAAAAAGTTCATTTTAAGCGAGACAACAAGCTGTGGCCTTGTGATTAAATTCAAGTAAGTTTTGGTTCTTTTCGAGTTAACTTTGGGCTTATGTTTTGGTTTTAAAAGAGTTGGGCCAAGAAACTAATTTTTGGATCTTGCAGGAACCCATTAATCTTCCAAATCTCGCTTTAAAATTGGATTGACAGCCTTACGCTTCTCATCGAGCGTTTTGGGAGAAAAGAGTCAAGGTAAGTTTCATTCTCCCTTTCCTTTAGGTTTTAGGGTTTAAAATTAAAAAAAAAAAAAAAAAAAAAAGAGGAAGGGATCGAAGGCCGCGCAGCCTCTCCCCTCTCGTTCTTCTTCCGTTTTGCGCCCATCACCAGCCAGGCCAGCTGCCCGGGCGAGCCTGCTGGCTACCCTTCCCTCTCCCCCTTCGTTTCCGTTCGCCGGCTCGATCTTCTCTCTCCATTCGGCCCCTCTCTCTCTCTCTCTCTCTCTCTCCCCTCGAGATCTATCTCTCTCTTTTCGCTCTCTCCCTCTCGACCGCCGCCGCCCCGAGCCCATCTCTCTCCTTTCGCTCTCTCCTCCCTCCTCCGTGCCGTCCGCCTTGGTGAGACCCACGCCTTCGATTCGCCCCACCCGACCGCCCCTCGCCGCCGCATCGCCTCTCGATCCGCCGCCCCTCCCTCGTCACGATTCCTCTCTTTCTCTCCTCTCGGTCCAACTCCCTCTCTCTCTCTCCCTCTCACCGATCTGCCCCTCTCGTGCAACCCCTCTCTCTCTCTCTTCAGATCTGTGTCTCTCTCCCTCGGATCTAAACCGATTTGCCCCTAATCGAATCGTTCTCTCACTGATTTGTGTTGGTTTTGTTGGACAGGACCAGATCCGTCGACTAAGGAGTAGATCTTTGAAGGAGTCTCGAGGCTAAGATTGAGCGAAGAGTCGTTTCAGCTTGCAACTGTGGGTAAGCCTCGATCTTGAATCCGTTGGTTGTGTTTGAAGTTTAGGAGTGATGGTTTGACTGAGTTCATGTTAGTTGTTGTGATTTCATGTTGGTTTATCAAAAGATGCTCCTATTAACTTGGTTAGGTTCAGTTTCGTATTTCATCTCAAGGGTAGGGCCACGAGATTGGTTCCCATCTGAATTTGTGTGTTATTTGTGACGTTCTATAGGTGTTTGGGTCATGATTGAGTAAGGACCATCCTTTTGCATACTTTATTTGAGGTAAGTAGTTTGTTTGGTTATATCAAGCTCATAAGTGAATGAGCTTGAGTATGGGGTCGTTGTGGGTCGACTTTATAAATCATTATGTGGATGCATTGATTGTTGTTTGGTGCATGAGACTCTGTTTACCCTATCCTAGTAGTGGATGCCTGTACATCTTGTAAGTCTTATGGTTGAATCACTTGTGTGCCACAATGTATTGCTTAATTCATGATTGTGCTCTTATGACTCGGGATTGGTTCTTTGAGTGAGATTCGAGTCTGTATGGTAGGTGAGTTGTGTGGTTGACCCACTGAACGGAGCAGGGATGACCGTGTGGTGGTTTTGGTTAGGAATGGTTGGTTAGTTACTGTGGATGGACCAAGAGTTTCTTTGTGTGATTGGTTGGTTAGGTTGTTGGTTAGGGACTCGGTTTCGGGATGACCTTGAACGGTTTAGGGAAGCCTAGGAGAAACGTTAGAGCTTGACCTCCTAGGCTAGCGTTACTAAACTCGCTTGAGTGACCCCGGCGAGACAAAACCTTTAGGTGGCATCTCTGTGTGGGCATTAGGGTCGAGTGCGCCCTTTTGCGAAATGTGTGGGGCATTAGGGTCGAGTGCGCCCTTATGCGGTAGTGTGGACATGGGGTCGAGCACCCTATGTGATCTCTCTGTGTGGGCACTGGGTGGACCGCCCTCGTGCGATCTGTGTGGGCTTTAGAGTCGAGGCTCTATTGCGTTCTGTGTGGGCGTTAGAGTGATTACTCTTTCGCGCTGGGGCGCGTCCCCGTCTATGGCCGCCTAGGTTTCTGGATCGTCGGTGAGTCTCGGGGTGAGGTAGATACGTGAGCGCTTAGCCTTGAGTCCCTAAGATACTTTGGTTACGATTCTGTTTTTACCTCTGTGTGTGCACATGTGAATGTTTGTAGCTTGGACGTGAGTGGGCTACTTACTGAGTATTCTTATACTCACCCGTCTACTTTATTGTCTTTGGTTGCAGGTAAGGGCAAACAGTGAGCTGGAGAGCGACGGTGGCGACGTGACGGGCTATGAGACCTCTCTTGTTTTTGAGAGACTTTAACCTTAGAACTTAGAAAGCTTTTGTATTAAGTTGAACTTTGATTCCTTTTAATTATTCGTTGGTTTCTGAACTCTGTGGGTGTTGAACATGACATTTATGCTTTTAGTTTCCATGTTCAGCATGCTCGTTTATATTCTGTTCAAGTGCTTTCGTTGCCCACATTGTTGTGTGTTCTGCTGGAGCCCGACCTGTTTTGTTGTAGTTTGGGAGGAGGTCGGGCGTTGAGAAAGGCATTTAGAAGTGTTTCTTGCTTAAACAGGTTAAGGAAATTTTTGGTTTCGTCCGGATAGTGCCGTTATCTTTGCCGAATTTTCGCGCGAGAGGAGTGCTATCTAGTGACGCCCTAGTTGGATTTGTGTAGAAAATTAGGGCGTTATGGTTGATATCGAGAGCAAAGTTTTTAGGTCTCAGATACTTGCCTACATCGTAGGTACCGGTTCTCATAGCCTCTCGCAGAATGTCGCCTCGTCACCTCCAGGTTTGCTTGTTTTTATTCTTGTAAAGTAAGTCGGGTTTAGTAAGTTGTTTGCCTCTGGATGCTTGAAATCGTGCTTGTTTAAGACCTTGGTGCTGTGTTTTAAAGTTTGTTGTGGTTAACTCAGAGTATGGCACGTGGACGTGGACGTGGTAGAGCTGTGGCTGGTGGGCGTGGTCGTGGAGGCCGAAGAGGCCGAGGTCGTGGAGCCCGTGGCCAGGGCCCGGTGGTGGACCCACCAATGGATGAGCACTCCGAGCATCAGGAGGAGCTTAATCGGGGCGCCACCGGCCGAGGGAGCCGTCGTAACATGTTGATGAAAACCCTCGGGAGCGCGAGGAACGACCGAGCCGCCACGGCCGGCTCCCGCCACTATAGCGAGACTCCGTGAGATCCTGCGCAGCAACTTTGGCTAGTCGGGCGGCATCGCTTAACCAGGTCACCCAAGTTCTGGGGGTGATGGCTAACCAAAATCAGGGAGCGCAGAACCAGAACCAGGCAGCTCCAGCTCAGAACGAAAGAGAGACTGCCCAGACACGCGGAGCCACTACAGAGGAGGCTAGATACCTTCGGGACTTGGGAAATACGAGCCACCTCTCTTCGATGGGCAAGGAGTTGACCATGTGGCTGCAGAGAGCATGGTTCGGGATGGTGGAAGACATATTTGAGCGCATGTCTTTGCCTGTTCGACAGAGAGTCCAGGTCATGCGAGCTTACACACTCGCAGGGACGGCGGGCTATGTATGGTGGAAGTTCGCCATCGCGGTCCATTGACGTGAGTGAAGGGCCTATAACTTTTGGGCGCGATTCCGGGAAGCATTCTATGAGAAGTACTACCCGGCCGCAATGAGAATCGAGAAGCGGTGAGTTTACACCTAAAGCGAGGACCGAATCGGTCGGTCGAAGAGTATGAACATGAGTTCACAATGTTGTCCCGGTTCTTTGCGGGGTTGGTGGACACAGAACAAGAAGAAGATTGAGCGGTTCCTCACGCAGTCCGCGTGGAGGGTTACGTGGTTCTCATAGTTGCCCATGACCCAAAGACGTATCGCGCGGTTGTTCGAGTGGCCACCTTGATCGATGCACGATTCAAAAAAGCAGGGAGTCTCGCGGCGATCATCGAAGCGAGGCGGAACTCGGATCGAGTCGAAGAGAGAGACACGATCAAGCCTTCCTAGGCCAAACCGACTGGAGCGCGGGGCAACAGTGGGCCCAAGGAAGCAGCAGCGGCGCGTGCCACTAAGCGTGGAGGGCAACATAACGAGAGGAGCTTGCCCTAGCAGCCACCAAAGTTTGCTTCCATTGTGGCAAGGTGGGCCATATGGCGTCGATGTGCGGCGAGAAGAAGAGACTCGACTTGAGAGTGTGTTATATGCTGGGAAGGAAGGCCATGTGGCCTCGGCGTGCCGGATAATGTAAATCTTGGGAACCGGGAAGGTCGCGAGAGAGGAGGAGCGTATGCTAATCTTTGGCCGAGCCGCTGAAGTCTTTGTAAAGTCGTCCACGAGTACCTTACCTATTCTCGGTCATTTAGCTTTTGTACTTTTGATTAGTGCACGCGCACTCCTTTATTTCTGCCTGCTTTGTTTGTGGGGCAAGCCCGGCTAGAAGTAGAGCCCTTAGGTTTTAGCCTATCAGTTGCAACCCCCAGAGGGGCGAGTTAGTGACACGGGAAAAAGTGAAGACCGGTCAGTCTTGGTGGAGGAAGTCGCTCGTTGGAAGTGACCACGATTGTCCCGGAGATGAGTGACTTTGATGTAATCCTGGGCATGGATTGGTTAGCGACAAATCATGCCAACATCGATTGTCACCACAGAGGAGGTTGTGTTCAAGCCTCCGTCGAACCGAGTTTCAAATTTAAAGGAGCGAGTCAAAATCGGTTCCCAAGGTGATCTCAGCACTTAAGGCGAGTAAGTTGGTTGGTCAAGGGGCTTGGGCCATCTTAGCAAGTGTGACAGACTTGAGAAGTGAGAAAGAAGACGTGTCGCCGCGCGTGATGTCGTGGAGTTCGATTGATGTATTCCCCGAGGATTTGCCGGTTTGCCTCCCGGTCGGGAGGTGGATTTCGATGTCGAGTTGGGCCGGCCTTTGCACCATTATCGAAAGCTCGTCTGAATGGCCCCGGTAGAGTTAAAGGAGCTTAAGACGCAATTGCAGGGAGTTGTTAGACAAGGGCTTCATTCGCCTCTAGTGTCTCTTCTTGGGGTGCGCCGGTACTTTTGTGAAAAAGAAGGATGGGTCGATGCGCCTTTGCATTGACTACCGGAGTTAAATAAAGTGACAAGGAAGAACAAGTACCCTCCCCGAATTGACGATCTGTTTGACCCGATTCTGAGGAGCCACTGTGTTCTCTAAGATAGATTTGCGCTCGGGCTACCACCGATTGCGCGAATAAAAGAAGAAGATATCCCAAAGCGACCTTGAGATCCGTATGGACATTACGAGTTTACCGTGATGTCGTTCGGTTTGACAAATGCCCCTACCGTGTGTTCATGGGCACGATGAATCGGGTGTTCAAGGAGTTCTGGACACCTTCGTAATTGTGTTCATAGACGACATCCTAGTTTTCTCAAAGTCGAAGCGAAGAAGAGCACGAGAACCACCTGAGGAAAGTCTTGACCGCTTTAAGAGAGAATCGGTTGTACGCCAAGTTCTCCAAATGCGAGTTTTGGTTGTCGCAGTGTCCTTCTTAGGGCATGTAGTATCTAAGGAAGGTGTTTACGTAGATCCGTCAAAGGTGGAAGCGATTTGAGTTGGCCTCGACCCAAGACATCACACTCGAAGTTCGTAGTTTCTTGGGTTTGGTGGCTATTACCGACGATTTGTGAAAGACTTTTCCAAGATTGCCACACCCTTACTCGCGATTAACACGGAAAAGGAATGCCTTCGTGTGGAGTGAGGCGTCGCGAGCAAGCTTTGAGGATTTGAAGCGAGGTTGATTTCACTCCAGGTGCTTACGATTGCGGATGGATCGGGAAACTTTGTGGTTTCTGATGATGCTTCTAAGAAGGGTTTGAAATGTGTGTTTTGATGCGAGCGGGAAGGTAATTGCTTATGCCTCTCGGCGGTTGAAAGACTATGAGAAAAACTACCCGACCCACGACTTAGAGTTAGCGGCGGTGGTCTTTGCCTTAAAAATCTGGAGACACTATTTGTATGCGGTGAAAAGATCCGGATGTATACTGGACCACAAGAGCTTGAAGTACTTGTTCACGCAGAAAAGAGTTGAACATGAGACAACGTAGGTGGTTGGAGTTGGTGAAGGATTACGAGATTGAGATCTTGTACCACCCGTAAGGCAAATGTGGTTGCCGATGCCCTCGATGAAAAGGTAGCTCACACGTCGGCCTTGGTCACGAAAGAGTTTCATTTGCGAGTCGATATGGAGCGTCTTGCGGTATTGCCGTGATGGTAGGACGAGTCATGGCTCGGTTTAACAAGTTGTCGGTACCGACTGCGAGACAACGAGTTCTAGACTCCCAACAGGGGAACCCCGGTCTTGTGGATTGGTGGGAACAGGCGGTGTCGGGCCAAGAGAGCGAGTTCTCAGTGTCATCGGATGGGGGCTTGTTGTTCGGAGAGGACGGTTGTGCGTTCGGATGTAAGTGGCCTCAAGGAGGAAGTTCTAGCCGAGGCTCACGGTTCCCCATTCTCGGTGCATCCCGCGGTACTAAAATGTATCGGGACACAAAAGCAGTTCTCTTTGGTGGAGTGGGATGAAGAAAGACGTAGCGGAGTTTGTTAGCGGATGTTTAGTCCGCCAACAAGTTAAAGCCCCAAGGCGGCCGTTTACAGGAGGCTCTGCGCAACCCTTAGAGGTTCCTCGGTGGAAATGGGAAGAAGTTTCGATGGATTTCATTTCGAGTTTACCCCGAACCGTTAGAGGATTCACGCGTGGTTTGGGTCATCGTTGACAGTGACAAAGTCGGCACATTTCCTTCTGGAAAACCGACTTATACGGTGGAGAAGTGGGCGAAGGCTTGTTCATGGAGGAAATTGTCGATTACACGGAGTCCCTGAAGATTGTCTCGATGGGGACCCTCGTTTCACATCCAACTTCGGATGAGTTTTCGTAAGGCTTTAGGAGCGGAATGTAATTTCGATCTGACATTTCACCCTCGGACGGATGGTCGACCGAGAGGTTGAATCGAGATCTTGGAAGATATGCTCCGAGCTTGTGCCCTTGATTTCACGGGGAGTTGGGATACGCACCTTCACTTGATGGAGTTCGCCTATAACAACGATTTATCGAGCCACGATCGGGATGGCGCCTTTCGAGGCCTTGTATGGGAAGAGGTGCGAGTCCCGCTTTATTGGGGAGAAGTTGGTGGCGTAAGCTTTTGGGACCCGAGTGGTCCAAGTTACTAATGACGCCACGAGAAGATTAGAGCGAGAATGTTAACGGCTCGGAGCGGGAGAAAGAGTTACGCCGATGTGAGGCGTAGGGACTTGGAGTTTGCGGTTGGGAAATGCACGCGTTCTCGAAAGTTGCACCTATGAAAGGTGTGTTGAGATTTGGCAAGAAAGGCAAGTTGAGCCCTAGATTCATTGGACCATTCGAGATCTTGGAGCGCATTGGCCCAGTGGCGTATCGTTTAGCCTTACCACCGTCGCTAGCAGCCGTTCACGACGTGTTTCACGTGTCGATGCTGAGAGGCTACGTGCCAGACGCATCCCACGTGATTGACTACAAGCCACTACGGTGAACGAGAACTCGAGCTATGAGGAGAAGCGGTGGAAATCTTAGCTCGAGAGAAGAAGGTGTTGAGGAACAGAGAAATCGATCTTGTCAAGGTCTTGTGGCAAAATCAACAGCTTAAAGAGGCTACTTGGGAACGTGAGGACGAGATGAGAACGAACTATCCGGAGCTGTTTGAGAACTAACCACTTTCGAGGACGAAAGTTCTTAAGGTGGGGAGGATGTGACGCCCGGTAAATTCAAGTAAGTTTTGGTTCTTTTCAGAGTTAACTTTGGGCTTATGTTTTGGTTTTAAAAGAGTTGGGCCAAGAAACTAATTTTTGGATCTTGCAGGAACCCATTAATCTTCCAAATCTCGCTTTAAAATTGGATTGACAGCCTTACGCTTCTCATCGAGCGTTTTGGGAGAAAAGAGTCAAGGTAAGTTTCATTCTCCCTTTCCCTTAGGTTTTTAGGGTTTAAAATTAAAAAAAAAAAAAAAAAAAAAAGGAAGAGGAAGGGATCGAAGGCCGCAGGCCTCTCCCCCTCTCGTTCTTCTTCCGTTCGTGCGCGCCTGCAGCGAGGCTGCCACCGGCCGCAGCCGCCAGCGGCTACCCTTCCCTCTCCCCTTCGTTTCGTTCGCCGGCTCGATCTTCTCTCTCCATTCGGCCCCTCTCTCTCTCTCTCTCTCTCTCCCTCCCGGATCTATCTCTCTCCCTTTCGTCTCTCCCCCTCTCGACCGCCGCCGCCCCCGAGCCCATCTCTCTCCCTTTCGTCTCTCTCCCTCCCTCCTCCGTCGTCGTCCGCCGCACCGACCCACGCCTTCGATCGCGACCGCCCGCCACCCCGCCCCTCGCCGGCATCGCCTCTCGATCCGCCGCCTCCCCTCGTCACGATTCCTCTCTTTCTCTCCTCTCGGTCAACTCTCTCTCTCTCTCTCCCTCTCACCGATCTGCCCCTCTCGTGCAACCCCTCTCTCTCTCTCTTCAGATCTGTGTCTCTCTCCCTCGGATCTAAACCGATTTGCCCCTAATCGAATCGTTCTCTCACTGATTTGTGTTGGTTTTGTTGGGCGAGACCGGATCCGTCGACTAAGGAGTAGATCTTTGAAGGAGTCTCGAGGCTAAGATTGAGCGAAGAGTCGTTTTCACTTACAAATGTGGGTAAGCCTCGATCTTGAATCCGTTGGTTGTGTTTGAAGTTTAGGAGTGATGGTTTGACTGAGTTCATGTTAGTTGTTGTGATTTCATGTTGGTTTATCAAAAGATGCTCCTATTAACTTGGTTAGGTTCAGTTTCGTATTTCATCTCAAGGGTAGGGCCACGAGATTGGTTCCCATCTGAATTTGTGTGTTATTTGTGACGTTCTATAGGTGTTTGGGGCTGTTAGCTGGAGTAAGGACCATCCTTTTGCATACTTTATTTGAGGTAAGTAGCTGTTTGGTTAAGTATCAAGCTCATAAGTGAATGAGCTTGAGTATGGGGTCGTTGTGGTCGACTTTATAACTGTTATGTGGACTGTTGATTGTTGTTTGGTGCATGAGACTCTGTTTACCCTATCCTAGTAGTGGATGCCCTGTACATCTTGTAAGTCTTATGGTTGAATCACTTGTGTGCCCTGAATGTATTGCTTAATTCATGATTGTGCTCTTATGACTCGGGATTGGTTGCTGAGTGAGATTCGAGTCTGTATGGTAGGGTGAGTTGTGTGGTTGACCCCTGGAACGGAACAGGATGACTGTGTGGTGGTTTTGGTTAGGAATGGTTGGTTAGTTCTGTGGATGGACCAAGAGTTTGCTGTGTGATTGGTTGGTTAGGTTGTTGGTTAGGGACTCGGTTTCAGGATGACCTTGAACGGTTTAGGGGAAGCCTAGGAGAAACGTTAGAGCTTGACCTCCTAGGCTAGCGTTACCAAACCTGCTGAGTGACCCCGAGCGAGACAAAACCTTTAGGCTGGCATCTCTGTGTGGGCATTAGGGTCGAGTGCGCCCTTTTGCGAGCTGTGTGGGCATTAGGGTCGAGTGCGCCCTTATGCGAGCTGTGTGGACATGGGGTCGAGCACCCTATGTGATCTCTGTGTGGGCACCTGGGTGGACCGCCCTCGTGCGATCTGTGTGGGCTTTAGAGTCGAGGCTCTATTGCGTTCTGTGTGGGCGTTAGAGTGATTACTCTTTCGCGCTGGGGCGCGTCCCCGTCTATGGCCGCCTAGGTTTCTGGATCGTCGGTGAGTCTCGGGGTGAGGTAGATACGTGAGCGCTTAGCCTTGAGTCCCTAAGATACTTTGGTTACGATTCTGTTTTTACCTCTGTGTGTGCACATGTGAATGTTTGTAGCTTGGACGTGAGTGGGCTACTTACTGAGTATTCTTATACTCACCCGTCTACTTTATTGTCTTTGGTTGCAGGTAAGGGCAAGCAAAGGAGTGGAGAGCGACGGTGGCGACGTGACGGCTATGAGACCTCTCTTGTTTTTGAGAGACTTTAACCTTAGAACTTAGAAAGCTTTTGTATTAAGTTGAACTTTGATTCCTTTTAATTATTCGTTGGTTTCTGAACTCTGTGGGTGTTGAACATGACATTTATGCTTTTAGTTTCCATGTTCAGCATGCTCGTTTATATTTCTGTTCAAGTGCTTTCGTTGCCCCTGTTGTGTGTTCTGCTGGAGCCCGACCTGTTTTGTTGTAGTTTGGGAGGAGGTCGGGCGTTGAGAAAGGCATTTAGAAGTGTTTCTTGCTTAAACAGGTTAAGGAAATTTTTGGTTTCGTCCGGATAGTGCCGTTATGCTGCCGAATTTTCGGCGCAGAGGGTGCTATCTAGTGACGCCCCTAGTTGGATTTGTGTAGAAAATTAGGGGCGTTACAACAACGAAGTCTTGAGACGTTCATTATTACGTGATAAAATAGTGTGTATTGTAGATTTTTTATGGAGATAAGTTCATTTTTTGAATAAAAAAAATTCATACGACTTTTCGAACAAATACATTTACCTCCTATTAGTTACTGTGTTTATGTTTAAAATTTATTTTCTACTTATTTTCTCAATGGAAAAAGTGAAGACCCTTAAGAACATTATGTACAAATGAAGTGAGAAGAGCTTTTAATAATCGTTTTCGGTGGTCATAGTGCTCTCCGAAGTTTTCCGGATATTTTACAATTGATAAATTCAACCCTATTTTTAGAGATTAAACAACCTCTTTAAATTATTTCCCTATTTATTGTTTTATTGGAAAAAGTGAAGAACCTTCAGAATAAAATGTATAAATGAAGTGAGATTAAATTTTAATAATGATTTTTTGTGGTTTTAGTTACCTCTGGAAGTTCTCGAATATTTTTCGGTAGATAACGTCAACCCTATTTTTAGAGATTAAATAACCTTTTAATATATTTTTTAAAATTTTTAGCTACTAGAAAATATTAGTATTCTTCATAAAAAAGTTTTAAAGTTAGTAATTGACACCTAATTTGATTAAAAAAAAAACCAAAAGCTTCAAGATCACAAGACTCTACTTTATGCCTCTAACCCAATTTACTATGCGCTTAAACCCTAAAAAGTTCATTTTAAGCAGACAACAACCAAGTCTTGAGACGTTCATTATTACGTGATAAAATAGTGTGGATTGTAGATTTTTTATGGAGATTAGTTCATTTTTTTAATAAAAAAAATTCATACGACTTTTCGAACAAATACATTTACCTCCTATTAGTTACTGTGTTTAGGTTTAAAATTTATTTTCTATTTATTCTTTCAATGGAAAAAGTGAAGACCCTTAAGAACATTATGTACAAATGAAGTGAGAAGAGCTTTTAAAAATCGTTTTCGGTGGTCATAGTGCTCTCCGGAAGTTTCCGGATATTTTACAATTGATAAATTCAACCCTATTTTTAGAGATTAAACAACCTCTTTAAATTATTTCCCTATTTATTCTTTTATTGGAAAAAGTGAAGAACCTTCAGAATAAAATGTATAAATGAAGTGAGATTAAATTTTAATAATGATTTTTGGTGGTTTTAGTGAGCTCCGGAAGTTCTCGAATATTTTTCGGTAGATAACGTCAACCCTATTTTTAGAGATTAAATAACCTTTTAATATATTTTTAAAATTTTTAGCTACTAGAAAATATTAGTATTCTTCATCAAAAAATTTTAAAGTTAGTAATTGACACTTAATTTGATTTAAAAAAAAAAAACAAAAGCTTCAAGATCACAAGACTCTACTTTATGCCTTTAACCCAATTTACTATGCGCTTAAACCCTAAAAAGTCCATTTTAAGCAGACAACAACCAAGTCTTGAGACGTTCATTATTACGTGATAAAATAGTGTGGATTGTAGAATTTTTATGGAGATTAGTTCATTTTTTTAATAAAAAAATTCATACGACTTTTCGAACAAATACATTTACCTCCTATTAGTTACTGTGTTTATGTTTAAAATTTATTTTCTATTTATTCTTTCAATGGAAAAAGTGAAGACCCTTAAGAACATCATGTACAAATGAAGTGAGAAGTGCTTTTAATAATCGTTTTCGGTGGTCATTGTGCTCTCCGGAAGTTTTCGGATATTTTACAATTGATAAATTCAACCCTATTTTTAGAGATTAAACAACCTCTTTAAATTATTTCCCTATTTATTGTTTTATTGGAAATAGTGAAGAACCTTCAGAATAAAATGTATAAATGAAGTGAGATTAAATTTTAATAATGATTTTTTGATGTTTTAGTTACCTTTGGAAGTTCTAGAATATTTTTCGGTAGATAACGTCAACCCTATTTTTAGAGATTAAATAACCTTTTAATATATTTTTTAAAATTTTTAGCTACTAGAAAATATTAGTATTCTTCATAAGAAAGTTTTAAAGTTAGTAATTGACACCTAATTTGATTAAAAAAAAAACCAAAAGCTTCAAGATCACAAGACTCTACTTTATGCCTCTAACCCAATTTACTATGCGCTTAAACCCTAAAAAGTCCATTTTAAGCAGACAACAACCAAGTCTTGAGACGTTCATTATTACGTGATAAAATAGTGTGGATTGTAGAATTTTTATGGAGATTAGTTCATTTTTTGAATAAAAAAAATTCATACGACTTTTCGAACAAATACATTTACCTCCTATTAGTTACTCTGTTTATGTTTAAAATTTATTTTCTATTTATTCTTTCAATGGAAAAAGTGAAGACCCTTAAGAACATTATGTACAAATGAAGTGAGAAGAGCTTTTAATAATCGTTTTCGGTGGTCATAGTGCTCTCCGGAAGTTTCCGGATATTTTACAATTGATAAATTCAACCCTATTTTTAGAGATTAAACAACCTCTTTAAATTATTTCCCTATTTATTGTTTTATTGGAAAAAGTGAAGAACCTTCAGAATAAAATGTATAAATGAAGTGAGATTAAATTTTAATAATGATTTTTTGTGGTTTTAGTTACCTCTGGAAGTTCTCGAATATTTTTCGGTAGATAACGTCAACCCTATTTTTAGAGATTAAATAACCTTTTAATATATTTTTTAAAATTTTTAGCTACTAGAAAATATTAGTATTCTTCATAAAAAATTTTAAAGTTAGTAATTGACACCTAATTTGATTAAAAAAAAAAAAAAGCTTCAAGATCACAAGACTCTACTTTATGCCTCTAACCCAATTTACTATGCGCTTAAACCCTAAAAAGTTCATTTTAAGCAGACAACAACCAAGTCTTGAGACGTTCATTATTACGTGATAAAATAGTGTGGATTTTAGATTTTTTATGGAGATTAGTTCATTTTTTTAATAAAAAAAATTCATACGACTTTTCGAACAAATACATTTACCTCCTATTAGTTACTGTGTTTAGGTTTAAAATTTATTTTCTATTTATTCTTTCAATGGAAAAAGTGAAGACCCTTAAGAACATTATGTACAAATGAAGTGAGAAGAGCTTTTAAAAATCGTTTTCGGTGGTCATAGTGCTCTCCGGAAGTTTCCGGATATTTTACAATTGATAAATTCAACCCTATTTTTAGAGATTAAACAACCTCTTTAAATTATTTCCCTATTTATTCTTTTATTGGAAAAGGTGAAGAACCTTCAGAATAAAATGTATAAATGAAGTGAGATTAAATTTTAATAATGATTTTTGGTGGTTTTAGTGAGCTCCGGAAGTTCTCGAATATTTTTCGGTAGATAACGTCAACCCTATTTTTAGAGATTAAATAACCTGTTAATATATTTTTTAAAATTTTTAGCCACTAGAAAATATTAGTATTCTTCATCAAAAAATTTTAAAGTTAGTAATTGACACTTAATTTGATTTAAAAAAAAAAAAAAAAAAGCTTCAAGATCACAAGACTCTACTTTATGCCTCTAACCCAATTTACTATGCGCTTAAACCCTAAAAAGTCCATTTTAAAGCAGACAACAACCAAGTCTTGAGACGTTCATTATTACGTGATAAAATAGTGTGGATTGTAGAATTTCTATGGATATTAGTTCATTTTTTGAATAAAAAAAATTCATACGACTTTTCGAACAAATACATTTACCTCCTATTAGTTACTGTGTTTATATTTAAAATTTATTTTCTATTTATTCTTTCAATGGAAAAAGTGAAGACCCTTAAGAACATTATGTACAAATGAAGTGAGATGAGCTTTTAATAATCGTTTTCGGTGGTCATATTGCTCTCCGGAAGTTTCCGGATATTTTACAATTGATAAATTCAACCCTATTTTTAGAGATTAAACAACCTCTTTAAATTATTTCCCTATTTATTCTTTTATTGGAAAAAGTGAAGAACCTTCAGAATAAAATGTATAAATGAAGTGAGATTAAATTTTAATAATGATTTTTTGTGGTTTTAGTTACCTTTGGAAGTTCTCGAATATTTTTCAGAGATAACGTCAACCCTATTTTTTAGAGAGATTAAATAACCTTTTAATATATTTTTTTTAAACTTTTAGCTACTAGAAAATATTAGTATTCTTCATAAAAAAATTTTAAAGTTAGTAATTGACACTTAATTTGATTATAAAAAAAAAAAGCTTCAAGATCACAAGACTCTACTTTATGCCTCTAACCCATTTCACTATGCGCTTAAACCCTAAAAAGTTCATTTTAAGCAGACAACAACGAAGTCTTGAGACGTTCATTATTACGTGATAAAATAGTGTGTATTGTAGATTTTTTATGGAGATAAGTTCATTTTTTCAATAAAAAAAATTCATACGACTTTTCGAACAAATACATTTACCTCCTATTAGTTACTGTGTTTATGTTTAAAATTTATTTTCTATTTATTTTTTCAATGGAAAAAGTGAAGACCCTTAAGAACATTATGTACAAATGAAGTGAGAAGAGCTTTTAATAATCGTTTTAGTGGTCATAGTTCTCTCCGGAAGTTTCCGGATATTTTACAATTGATAAATTCAACCCTATTTTTAGAGATTAAACAACCTCTTTAAATTATTTCCCTATTTATTTTTTTATTGGAAAAAGTGAAGCACTTTCAGAATAAAATGTATAAATGAAGTGAGATTAAATTTTAATAATGATTTTTTGTGGTTTTAGTTACCTCTGGAAGTTCTCGAATATTTTTCGGTAGATAACGTCAACCCTATTTTTAGAGATTAAATAACCTTATAATATATTTTTTACAATTTTAAGCTACTAGAAAATATTAGTATTCTTCATAAAAAAGTTTTAAAGTTAGTAATTGACACCTAATTTGATTAAAAAAAAAAAACCAAAAGCTTCAAGATCACAAGACTCTACTTTATGCCTCTAACCCAATTTACTATGCGCTTAAACCCTAAAAACTTCATTTTAAGCAGACAACAACCAAGTCTTGAGACGTTCATTATTACGTGATAAAATAGTGTGGATTGTAGATTTTATATGGAGATTAGTTCATTTTTTGAATAAAAAAAATTCATACGACTTTTCGAACAAATACATTTACCTCCTATTAGTTACTGTGTTTATGTTTAAAATTTATTTTCTATTTATTCTTTCAATGGAAAAAGTGAAGACCCTTAAGAACATTATGTACAAATGAAGTGAGAAGAGCTTTTAATAATCGTTTTTGTGGTCATAGTGCTCTCCTAAGTTTCCAAATATTTTACAATTGATAAATTCAACCCTATTTTTAGAGATTAAACAACCTCTTTAAATTATTTCCCTATTTATTCTTTTATTGGAAAAAGTGAAGAACCTTCAGAATAAAATGTATAAATGAAGTGAGATTAAATTTTAATAATGATTTTTGGTGGTTTTAGTGAGCTCCGGAAGTTCTCGAATATTTTTCGGTAGATAACGCCAACCCTATTTTTAGAGATTAAATAACCTTTTAATATATTTTTTAAAATTTTTAGCTACTAGAAAATATTAGTATTCTTCATAAAAAAATTTTAAAGTTAGTAATTGACACCTAATTTGATTAAAAAAAAAAAGCTTTCAAGATCACAAGACTCTACTTTATGCCTCTAACCCATTTCACTAGGCGCTTAAACCCTAAAAAGTTCATTTTAAGCAGACAACAACCAAGCCTTGAGACGTTCATTATTACGTGATAAAATAGTGTGTATTGTAGATTTTTTATGGAGATTAGTTCATTTTTTGAATAAAAAAATTCATACGACTTTTCTAAACAAATACATTTACCTCCTATTAGTTACTGTGTTTTATGTTTAAAATTTATTTTCTATTTATTTTTCAATGGAAAAAGTGAAGACCCTTAAGAACATTATGTACAAATGAAGTGAGAAGAGCTTTTAATAATCGCTTTTGGTGGTCATAGTGCTTTCCTAAGTTTCCTGATATTTTACAATTGATAAATTCAACCCTATTTTTAGAGATTAAACAACCTCTTTAAATTATTTCCCTATTTATTCTTTTATTGGAAAAAGTGAAGAACCTTCAGAATAAAATGTATAAATGAAGTGAGATTAAATTTTAATAATGATTTTTGGTGGTTTAAGTGAGCTCCGGAAGTTCTCGAATATTTTTCGGTAGATAACGTCAACCCTATTTTTAGAGATTAAATAACCTTTTAATATATTTTTTAAAACTTTTTAGCTACTAGAAAATATTAGTATTCGTCATAAAAAAATTTTAAAGTTAGTAATTGACACTTAATTTGATTTAAAAAAAAAAAACAAAAGCTTCAAGATCACAAGACTCTACTTTATGCCTCTAACCTATTTCACTATGCGCTTAAACCCTAAAAAGTTCATTTTAAGCAGACAACAACCAAGTCTTGAGACGTTCATTATTACGTGATAAAATAGTGTGGATTGTAGATTTTTTATGGAGATTAGTTCATTTTTTCAATAAAAAAAATTCATACGACTTTTCGAACAAATACATTTACCTCCTATTAGTTATTGTGTTTTATGTTTAAAATTTATTTTCTATTTATTCTTTCAATGGAAAAAGTGAAGACCCTTAAGAACATTATGTACAAATGAAGTGAGAAGAGCTTTTAATAATCGTTTTCGGTGGTCATAGTTCTCTCCGGAAGTTTCCGGATATTTTACAATTGATAAATTCAACCCTATTTTTAGAGATTAAACAACCTCTTTAAATTATTTCCCTATTTATTCTTTTATTGGAAAAAGTGAAGAACCTTCAGAATAAAATGTATAAATGAAGTGAGATTAAATTTTAATAATGATTTTTGGTGGTTTTAGTTACCTCTGGAAGTTCTCGAATATTTTTCGGTAGATAACGTCAACCCTATTTTTAGAGATTAAATAACCTTATAATAATTTTTTAAAATTTTTAGCTACTAGAAAATATTAGTATTCTTCATAAAAAAATTTTAAAGTTAGTAATTGACACCTAATTTGATTAAAAAAACAAAAAAGCTTCAAGATCACAAGACTCTACTTTATGCCTCTAACCCAATTTACTATGCGCTTTAAACCCTAAAAAGTTCATTTTAAGCGCATAAACAACCAAGTCTTGAGACGTTCATTATTACGTGATAAAATAGTGTGGATTGTAGATTTTTATGGAGATTAGTTCATTTTTTCAATAAAAAAATTCATACGACTTTTCGAACAAATACATTTACCTCCTATTAGTTACTGTGTTTATGTTTAAAATTTATTTTCTACTTATTTTTTCAATGGAAAAAGTGAAGACCCTTAAGAACATTGAGTACAAATGAAGTGAGAAGAGCTTTTAATAATCGTTTTGGTGGTCATAGTGCTCTCCTGAAGTTTCCTGGATATTTTACAATTGATAAATTCAACCCTATTTTTAGAGATTAAACAACCTCTTTAAATTATTTCCTATTTATTCTTTTATTGGAAAAAGTGAAGAACCTTCAGAATAAAATGTATAAATGAAGTGAGATTAAATTTTAATAATGATTTTTGGTGGTTTTAGTGTGCTCCTAAGTTCTCGAATATTTTTCTGAGATAACGTCAACCCTATTTTTAGAGATTAAATAACCTTTTAATATATTTTTTTTAAACTTTTAGCTACTAGAAAATATTAGTATTCTTCATAAAAAATTTTAAAGTTAGTAATTGACACTTAATTTGATTAAAAAAAAAACAAAAGCTTCAAGATCACAAGACTCTACTTTATGCCTCTAACCCAATTTCACTATGCGCTTAAACCCTAAAAAGTTCATTTTAAGCGCACAACAACCAAGTCTTGAGACGTTCATTATTACGTGATAAAATAGTGTGGATTGTAGATTTTTATGGAGATTAGTTCATTTTTTCAATAAAAAAATCATACGACTTTTCGAACAAATACATTTACCTCCTATTAGTTACTGTGTTTATGTTTAAAATTTATTTTCTATTTATTCTTTCAATGGAAAAAGTGAAGACCCTTAAGAACATTATGTACAAATGAAGTGAGAAGAGCTTTTAATAATCGTTTCCGTGGTCATAGTGCTCTCCAACAGTTTCTGGATATTTTACAATTGATAAATTCAACCCTATTTTTAGAGATTAAACAACCTCTTTAAATTATTTCCCTATTTATTCTTTTATTGGAAAAAGTGAAGAACCTTCAGAATAAAATGTATAAATGAAGTGAGATTAAATTTTAATAATGATTTTTGGTGGTTTTAGTGAGCTCTGGAAGTTCTCGAATATTTTTCGGTAGATAACGTCAACCCTATTTTTAGAGATTAAATAACCTTTTAATATATTTTTTAAAATTTTTAGCTACTAGAAAATATTAGTATTCTTCATAAAAAAATTTAAAAGTTAGTAATTGACACCTAATTTGATTAAAAAAAAAAAACAAAAGCTTCAAGATCACAAGACTCTACTTTATGCCTCTAACCCATTTCACTATGCGCTTAAACCCTAAAAAGTTCATTTTAAGCAGACAACAACCAAGTCTTGAGACGTTCATTATTACGTGATAAAATAGTGTGTATTGTAGATTTTTATGGAGATTAGTTCATTTTTTCAATAAAAAAATTCATACGACTTTTCTTCAACAAATACATTTACCTCCTATTAGTTATCATGTTTATGTTTAAAATTTATTTTCTATTTATTTTTTCAATGGAAAAAGTGAAGACCCTTAAGAACATTATGTACAAATGAAGTGAGAAGAGCTTTTAATAATCGTTTTCGGTGGTCATAGTGCTCTCCGGAAGTTTCCGGATATTTTACAATTGATAAATTCAACCCTATTTTTAGAGATTAAACAACCTCTTTAAATTATTTCCCTATTTATTCTTTTATTGGAAAAAGTGAAGAACCTTCAGAATAAAATGTATAAATGAAGTGAGATTAAATTTTAATAATGATTTTTGTGGTTTTAGTTACCTCTGGAAGTTCTCGAATATTTTTCGGTAGATAACGTCAACCCTATTTTTAGAGATTAAATAACCTTATAATATATTTTTTAAAATTTTAAGCTACTAGAAAATATTAGTATTCTTCATAAAAAAATTTTAAAGTTAGTAATTGACACCTAATTTGATTAAAAAAAAAAAGCTTCAAGATCACAAGACTCTACTTTATGCCTCTAACCCAATTTACTATGCGCTTAAACCCTAAAAAAGTTCATTTTAAGCAGACAACAACCAAGTCTTGAGACGTTCATTATTACGTGATAAAATAGTGTGGATTGTAGATTTTTTATGGAGATTAGTTCATTTTTTGAATAAAAAAAATTCATACGACTTTTCGAACAAATACATTTACCTCCTATTAGTTACTGTGTTTATGTTTAAAATTTATTTTCTATTTATTCTTTCAATGGAAAAAGTGAAGACCCTTAAGAACATTATGTACAAATGAAGTGAGAAGAGCTTTTAATAATCGCTTTTAGGTGGTCATAGTGCTTTCCTAAGTTTCCTGATATTTTACAATTGATAAATTCAACCCTATTTTTAGAGATTAAACAACCTCTTTAAATTATTTCCTATTTATTCTTTTATTGGAAAAAGTGAAGAACCTTCAGAATAAAATGTATAAATGAAGTGAGATTAAATTTTAATAATGATTTTTGGTGGTTTTAGTGAGCTCCGGAAGTTCTCGAATATTTTTCGGTAGATAACGTCAACCCTATTTTTAGAGATTAAATAACCTTTTAATATATTTTTTAAAATTTTTAGCTACTAGAAAATATTAGTATTCTTCATAAAAAAATTTTAAAGTTAGTAATTGACACCTAATTTGATTAAAAAAAAAAAAAAAGCTTCAAGATCACAAGACTCTACTTTATGCCTCTAACCCATTTCACTATGCGCTTAAACCCTAAAAAGTTCATTTTAAGCAGACAACAACCAAGTCTTGAGACGTTCATTATTACGTGATAAAATAGTGTGTATTGTAGATTTTTTATGGAGATAAGTTCATTTTTTGAATAAAAAAAATTCATACGACTTTTCGAACAAATACATTTACCTCCTATTAGTTACTGTGTTTATGTTTAAAATTTATTTTCTACTTATTTTTTCAATGGAAAAAGTGAAGACCCTTAAGAACATTATGTACAAATGAAGTGAGAAGAGCTTTTAATAATCGTTTTCGGTGGTCATAGTGCTCTCCGGAAGTTTCCGGATATTTTACAATTGATAAATTCAACCCTATTTTTAGAGATTAAACAACCTCTTTAAATTATTTCCCTATTTATTCTTTTATTGGAAAAAGTGAAGAACCTTCAGAATAAAATGTATAAATGAAGTGAGATTAAATTTTAATAATGATTTTTGATGGTTTTAGTTACCTCTGGAAGTTCTCGAATATTTTTCGGTAGATAACGTTAACCCTATTTTTAGAGATTAAATAACCTTATAATATATTTTTTAAAATTTTTAGCTACTAGAAAATATTAGTATTCTTCATAAAAAAATTTTAAAGTTAGTAATTGACACCTAATTTGATTAAAAAAAAAAAAAGCTTCAAGATCACAAGACTCTACTTTATGCCTCTAACCCAATTTACTATGCGCTTAAACCCTAAAAAGTTCATTTTAAGCAGATAACAACCAAGTCTTGAGACGTTCATTATTACGTGATAAAATAGTGTGGATTGTAGATTTTTTATGGAGATTAGTTCATTTTTTGAATAAAAAAAATTCATACGACTTTTCGAACAAATACATTTACCTCCTATTAGTTACTATGTTTATGTTTAAAATTTATTTTCTATTTATTCTTTCAATGGAAAAAGTGAAGACCCTTAAGAACATTATGTACAAATGAAGTGAGAAGAGCTTTTAATAATCGTTTTCGGTGGTCATAGTGCTCTCCGAAGTTTCCTGGATATTTTACAATTGATAAATTCAACCCTATTTTTAGAGATTAAACAACCTCTTTAAATTATTTCCCTATTTATTCTTTTATTGGAAAAAGTGAAGAACCTTCAGAATAAAATGTATAAATGAAGTGAGATTAAATTTTAATAATGATTTTTGGTGGTTTTAGTTAGCTCTGGAAGTTCTCGAATATTTTTCTTAGAGATAACGTCAACCCTATTTTTAGAGATTAAATAACCTTTAATATATTTTTAAAATTTTTAGCTACTAGAAAATATTAGTATTCTTCATAAAAAAAATTTAAAGTTAGTAATTGACACCTAATTTGATTAAAAAAAAAAAAAAGCTTCAAGATCACAAGACTCTACTTTATGCCTCTAACTCCAATTTACTATGCGCTTAAACCCTAAAAAGTTCATTTTAAGCGGCACAACAACGAAGTCTTGAGACGTTCATTATTACGTGATAAAATAGTGTGGATTGTAGAATTTTTATGGAGATTAGTTGTAACGCCCCTACTTTTAAAACATAATTTCCTAGGGACATTACTACTCATGCATGCATTCGAGGCCTTACTGAGCTTAAAACAAATAAAAGTTGATAAATAAAAATCAATTTAATTTGGGATCCCACAGAAATACAAAACGTTTACAAGAAATATAATTAAATTCGGCCTCTAGTTTCAAAACTTTGTACTACGTAAGCGGAAGACCATAATCTTTTAAAATTCTCTCTAAATCACGGATGCGGAAATTCATGACTTGGTTCCCATGGCTTCTGTAGCGCATCCATGCCACTCGCCTGGTATGCTCTCGTCTCTACCTGAAAACATTTTAAAACAAAGAAAGACACAACAAAGGTAGAGGGATGAGTATTATAAAATACCCAGTAAGTGGGGGGTCGGGATATGCATACACATACAATCATGATCTTTAAATTCAATCATAACATACATAGATGGGAATTAAAACTTTCTAAAGTTGCCAGGTCTTTAATCCATGGCTGCATAGTTATTTGTCAGGCCTTTAATCCATGACTGTTCATTCAGTTGCCAGGTCTTTAATCCATGGCTATTCATTCAGTTGCCAGGTCTTTAATCCATGGCTATTCATTCAGGTTGCCAGGTCTTTAATCCATGGTCGTTTCATATAATTGCCGTGTCTTTAATCCATGGTTCAGTATTCATAAAATTGCCGTGTCTTTAATCCATGGCTATTCATTTAATTGCCGTGTCTTTAATCCATGGTCGCATATAATTGTGAGGTCGATCGGTCATCCCGAGTCATTTCAATGATCTCGGGATAACCAATGTCCACACTATTCAATAATTCATTTCGTGACATACAAAATCATGCATAAGATCCCATCACTCACATAATCATGGTGTACATATCACAATTTTCATCATCAACGCATCATTCATACTTTCTCATGGACAGGGTGATAAATCATACTTTTGTAAATAACATGAAACATTCTCATATACACCGCTGTCCTATTCTCACATGAAATAATGGAATCTCTATACATACCATACGAGAATACTTTCACATAAAATAATGGTTCAATTTCACGTAATACATAGAGGCATTTGCACATAAAATGTCGCGTATTCTCAAAATAATAATTGTGTATTTTCATGTGAAAACTATAAACTGATTCGCATAAAAACATGAAATTCATTTTCATTTACTCCCATTAAAAGTTCGGCACGAGGTCCCTTACTGAACCTTCTGAAAATCATTCACTCGAGATTCTCGAGGAAACCCTTTGAAATATTCGTTTCTAAATTCAAGCCCTAAGCATGAGTTTTGGAAATTCACCTTTTAAAATCATTCTTCAATTTTCATCCTTTAAAACAAATACATATTCCAGGGAATCGTATTCACTTCCCTTTTTAAGATCGTTTGTAGAAAATCCCTTACCTTAGCTCGAAGCTCCTTACATTCCGTTCCTAACTCAAGGTTTCGCTTAGTCGAGCTCGATAGTCGAATTCCCTAAATCAAAATCATTAATTCCTTACTTAAATAACATAATTAGAAACTTATTTTTAATCCAATCATAGTTAGGCTAAGTTACCACAACCGGACGCTTACAACGAACTCGGGACACGAAACGGAGGCAATTTGCCAGATCTGGGGAGCGGCGGCGCGTGGCCGGCCGGTGGCGGCGCGTGGCCGGCCGGTGGCGGCGCGTGGCCGGCCGGTGGCGGCGCGTGCAGTGTCGCGCTTCGAAGCGTGGAGCATGCCGTTGGAAAGTTCGTGGCCCGATCTATCCGAAACCGGTGTCGGATTAGAGAGAACCGGTCGAAAACGTCATGAACCGATTGAACCAAAATCGATTTGGCTATGAATCACCGCCCGCTGCGGGCATCTTTGGACGTTTTCCGTGGCTTCACACGCGCGCGCGCGCACGCGATTAAACTCGTTGTTGGGCGAAGAACTTCGGATGAAGCGGCTCCAAAACGGCGAGCGAGCAAGCGCGTACCAAAGATCGCACGCGATCGGTTTCTTTGCGGCAGGGTGGATCGCGCGCAGACGCCAAGTCCTTCGGTGAACGACTTGTCCGAGTTCTCCGCGGCCGGACGAGCCTCGAACTCTCGAAGATGAAGCGCAGGAAGGTCGGGTCGACGCCTAGTCACTGATGGCGTGGGTATTCGGCAGGTGGCGAGGCTGAACAAGGAGGGTGGCCCTCCGGTGGTGGCTGCTCACGTGAAAAGGAAGAGGGAGGAAGAAGATGATGCCTTGGAGAACGTGCACAAGGTAACCCTAAATTCCTCTCTTAACCAAATTACAAAAATGCCCCTTTGTCTAACCATAACCACTAAAATGCCCCTTTGACACATTTAATTTCTTTAAAAAAAATGCCTCTAATTAACCCAAATTCTCAAATAACACTAGATTATCTTGAACTTGTAACTTCAAAGTCCAATTAATTTAAATTCCAAGAAATTGGACTAAAACACAAATTTAAAAGGTCTTAAAGTTCTGGGGCGTTACAATCTTCCCTCCTTAAGAACTTTCGTCCTCGAAAGTTTCTAATCTTGTAATACTTTGGGGAAAGCTTGCTCACACCTGTTCCACTCGATTACGACGATTCTTTTATCCTTGTGCAAGAATTAGCATTAGCACTAGTTGCTCCTCAAGTATCACACCTTGGCGTAAACTTATTACCCAGCTCGACCTCATAACTTTAACTTGAGCTCGTTCTCTTCACTGAAGTCTTTCTACTAAGGCCTACATAACTGATGCCCTTGACTCGGATTCTAAATTTGGAAAGTCCTAGATTCAAATTCTAAGATAACTCGGGATATTTAGCTCGTATTTCCTTCTCTAGTCCTTTAATTAGTCTCTTCTGTCTTGTGATTTTAGAATGGAGTTCCTTGCTAAATTGATTCCATTGTTGTTGAGCCTCAAAATCCCCTGTATGGTTTGCTGCACCCGCTACTAGCATCTATTTCAAGGCATGACTCGATCTATCCGTCTGACCATCGTTTCCATAACCTTAACACCTTTCTAAGAGATGTGACTTCAAGGATAGAGTTAGCAACTTTGTTCGGTTGTTCAAGACTCCTTACATTCTTGGTTAACCTCTCGCTACTCTCAACGACCTTTTAGTAAACGTTGCAGTGGCGATCTCACTTGTGTATCTATTGAAATCAATAGCTCGTTGAAAGTTTCAAGTCACGGTGGGAGTAACTCAAACTTAGGTCTCATTTGGTTGTCGTGACACATGAAATGTTTCTCAGATGCGACTCATTCGCTCTTATTACAAGAATGCCCTGAAAATTTTGGCAGCATAACGGCGTAACTACAACAAAACCAAAATTTTCTCTAACACCTGCTCGATAGAAATGCACTTCTACAATCAGAAAACAAGCCAATCATGCCTCCAAACTTCATCTCAGATTACTCAGGGCTCATAAACACCTATACACCTACATGTTGAACAACCCAATATAAGTGAAACTAAGTTCTTTAATTGTAAATGATGATTCTTTAAAGGCAAGGGGAATCCAACAATCGATTATGACATCAACTTTAAAACAAACTTTAAAAGAGTGCAATGAAATCCTCTTGACTTACCTTACTTTAAGGTCTAATAATTATAGGTTATCGCATTAAGTGACAAAATTTTTATTGCAAATTCTAGGAATTAGAATGAACCTTTTAAAGCAAGTTATTCAAGATACAACTCATACTCTATCTCTTTTAATCTTTCCTCGGACTATGGCACAACTAATGTAATTCATGTCACTCCCTTAATATCCTGCTCAAGTAATCACTTGAATAAAATGCAACTTTCTTAATACCAATAGGGTTGGATACTTTACAATGGCATCCTCTATATTTCTTAACTTTTCCGACTCCTTTGTCATGAAACCCTAACGTTCAAACCTTGAATACGAATGCTTTATTTAACACCTCTAGACTTTGAACTTTTCACGAATTACAATACTCCTTTGCTAAGGTTCTACTCGCGAACTCAGTTGTTCAAGGTTTCTCGAAAGATTTTCGCCTCGTAATGTCTACCCTTTCTTTCCTTTGTCCAAACTACTCCTTTTAATAACGCAAAGTGAGTCTTATCTTGACAAAGACTCCTTTAAGCCTTACATCCCGAACTCGGACATTTCCTTTATAATATTACTCACCGAGGTCACATTCTCGTCTTTTCTTAGCTTGACAAATTTCCTCATGCTCACCTTTTGAAGTTTACTTGAGCACTTAACTCTTTAGTTACCTTTCGACTACTTCCCTATCTCTGTGACTTACTCTTCCCTCCTTATGCCTAAAGCAATCCTTCCGAATTGTCATTTCTCGCTTCTTCTTAGGCTTGGTTAAACTAGAACGCCTTCGACAACTTTATCTCGACAATGATTTACCTCTCTCTTGAGCACTAAATCCATCAAGCCTATAAACATTAGGGGCATTTAAGTAAAATCTCTACAACCTTCATGATGTTCGTAAAGTGATTTGGAAGTCGTCTCGGGATATCTAATCCCGGGTTTATGACGCGCTAACTTGACTCCAAAATCATCTTAAGGAACACTATGCTCCTCGTGATCGGTGGAATAGGTCGCTCATTCAAAACGCAGAGATTTATCCTTAGCAACAACTGCCTCCACTTCTCATCTCTTATGCACACGCATAAGTATACCACTTTCTCCTTTATGCATCACACTAATACTTCTTATGGCGATAAACTACTATTAACTCTTATAAAGGAGGTTACGTACCTGTGACTTGGGTTCTTTTACTTTGCTGGGGCATTCTGTAAGGAGTATTAGAAATTTCTGTTACTCTCTACTTTTACTTCCATACTTAAATCTGTCTCTTGTGTTGGGGTAACTTTAAAAGATAAATCCTTCCTTATCTAATACTAGCGCATCGATCCTCATGCTTAATCTCCTTAAACTTGGCCTTCTTCTTTTAGTAAAATTAAGGACATTCTCAACTATTTGTACTCGCTTGGTTATAAGTCGAATTCACTAAAACCTTTCTTAAGAAACCATCAACCTAGCCTTTACTAAAGGAACCTTATAGATTCATGTTTCTAATGATCGTTCGACCACTACCACTATACACTTTACCAATCGAAAAAGGAGTTCCTCAACTTGATTGCTACATAGCGAAGAAGAGATTCAGAGCACTTTCCTCTATTAACCGAATTCTCTCTCCTTAAACCTCCGATCGGAGAGAGAAACTTTACTACCTAAGAGTTCAAGGTTAACCTCTCAGGGCTATTTCTTTCAAGTTGTACACATATATCTAGTCCAACAGGTAGAAATTAGTAGCAAGGTTCCTTATACACATTCTACAAGCGTGAACACACCTGTGATCATATGAATGTCTATTCGTGCACAAGTTTCTGGAGTCCCGACAATCAATTCTCTTGTGTTCTCAAACTAAAACTAATTCCCTACTTTTCTTCTTTATACTTGTCCTTATTAAGTCTATTTAGTTTATGGTATCGCTTTTGAAACTTCGTATCATGCCTATCTCAGAGTAACACATTAATCGTGTATACCTCCGTGGTTTCTCCTCGAGCAAAGGTCTAAATAAAATCAAGTGTTTCAAGTATTTTGAAGAATTAAATGTTCGCTTCCAACATTAACAATCTATCCTTCCCTTTAAAGCTCGAGTCCATTTTACAACATCTTTGCTCCTTTACTTTTGAACTCCTTGAATACCATACTTACGTATTCACTTGAAGGTGAAGGGCTTTATTTAGGAACCAACAAAGTCGAAAACTCCCAAGTGGTACGCTTTACTAAGTTTCATACCTTTCTATCCCATTGATCTAGCATGAATGAATGAGACTACTAACCTCTTGCTTGGAACACATTTAAACTTTGAACTTCTCATGAGTAGTCTTAACTTTTATTATTGAAAGCTATAATCAAGTAATCTAGTTTCTTAGCAACCTTTAACACTCTAACCTCTTAGGTCTTACCCTTTACTCCCTTGGTCAAAGCGGACCTTTTATTAATTCTCAACACGTGTTTTATGGCTATAAAACTTCATTTTTAGCATAAACATTCTTAACTAAAACATTTTCCTTTCTATCATCAATAGTAGAGATCACATGTGTTTTCTTTCCTTTCGGCGTAAGATCACGTCAACGCTATGACGTATACGCGTATAGATTCACATATAAGCATTTTATTTATGCATTTCCCTTCTCATAGACATATAGTTTAGCTCATACATTCTCATTCTTTCTTAGTTTGGAAATTCATCAAACTCGATTTTTATATGAAATACTTTCTCATAGACTACTAAATTCTCTTTTCATGAACAAATAAGACTTTTAGTTCGAAGGCATACCTGGCGGTGACTGGAGTTGCTACTTAGCCATGGGATATTTGTTGCTTACTCTGTAAGCGAGTCTACAAGACCTATAACCTTGGGCTCTGATACCAACTGTAACGCCCGCTTTTTTAAAACATAATTTCCTAGGGACATTACTACTCATGCATGCATTCGAGGCCTTAACTGAGCTTAAAACAAATAAAAGTTGATAAATAAAAATCAATTTAATTTGGGATCCCACAGAAATACAAAACGTTTACAAGAAATATAATTAAATTCGGCCTCTAGTTTCAAAACTTTGTACTACGTAAGCGGAAGACCATAATCTTTTAAAATTCTCTCTAAATCACGGATGCGGAAATTCATGACTTGGTTCCCATGGCTTCTGTAGCGCATCCATGCCACTCGCCTGGTATGCTCTCGTCTCTACCTGAAAACATTTTAAAACAAAGAAAGACACAACAAAGGTAGAGGGATGAGTATTATAAAATACCCAGTAAGTGGGGGGTCGGGATATGCATACACATACAATCATGATCTTTAAATTCAATCATAACATACATAGATGGGAATTAAAACTTTCTAAAGTTGCCAGGTCTTTAATCCATGGCTGCATAGTTATTTGTCAGGCCTTTAATCCATGACTGTTCATTCAGTTGCCAGGTCTTTAATCCATGGCTATTCATTCAGTTGCCAGGTCTTTAATCCATGGCTATTCATTCAGTTGCCAGGTCTTTAATCCATGGCTGTTCATATAATTGCCAGGTCTTTAATCCATGGCTGTTCATAAAATTGCCAGGTCTTTAATCCATGGCTATTCATTTAATTGCCAGGTCTTTAATCCATGGCTGCATATAATTGTGAGGCCGACTGGTCATCCTGAGTCATTTCAGCGATCTCAGGATAACCAATGTCCACACTATTCAATAATTCATTTCGTGACATACAAAATCATGCATAAGATCCCATCAGTCACATAATCATGGTGTACATATCACAATTTTCATCATCAACGCATCATTCATACTTTCTCATGGACAGGGTGATAAATCATACTTTTGTAAATAACATGAAACATTCTCATATACACCGCTGTCCTATTCTCACATGAAATAATGGAATCTCTATACATACCATACGAGAATACTTTCACATAAAATAATGGTTCAATTTCACGTAATACATAGAGGCATTTGCACATAAAATGTCGCGTATTCTCAAAATAATAATTGTGTATTTTCATGTGAAAACTATAAACTGATTCGCATAAAAACATGAAATTCATTTTCATTTACTCCCATTAAAAGTTCGGCACGAGGTCCCTTACTGAACCTTCTGAAAATCATTCACTCGAGATTCTCGAGGAAACCCTTTGAAATATTCGTTTCTAAATTCAAGCCCTAAGCATGAGTTTTGGAAATTCACCTTTTAAAATCATTCTTCAATTTTCATCCTTTAAAACAAATACATATTCCAGGGAATCGTATTCACTTCCCTTTTTAAGATCGTTTGTAGAAAATCCCTTACCTTAGCTCAAGCTCCTTACATTCCGCTTCCTAACTCAAGGTTTCGCTTTAGTCGAGCTCGATAGTCGAATTCCCTAAATCAAAATCATTAATTCCTTACTTAAATAACATAATTAGAAACTTATTTTTAATCCAATCATAGTTAGGCTAAGTTACCACAACCGGACGCTTACAACGAACTCGGGACACGAAACGGAGGCAATTTGCCGATCTGGGGAGCGGCGGCGCGTGGCCGGCCGGTGGCGGCGCGTGGCCGGCGGCGGCGGCGCGGCGTGGTGGCGGCGGCGCGGCGCGCGTCGCGCGCGCTCAAGCGTGGAGCATGCCGTTGGAAAGTTCGTGGCCCGATCTATCCGAAACCGTGTCGGATTAGAGAGAACCGGCCGAAACGCTCATGAACCGATTGAACCAAAATCGATTTGGCTATGAATCACCGCCGCCGCTCGTTCGGGCATCTTTCGGACGTTTTCGGTGGCTTCTCACGCGCGCGCCGCCGCGCGGATTAAACTCGTTGTTGACGGCGAAGAACTTCGGATGAAGCGCTCGGCGCAAAACGGCGGTGAGCAAGGCGCACCAAAGATCGCACGGATCGGTTTGGCCGCAGTGGATCGGCGCAGACGCCGAAGTCCTTCGGTGAACGACTTGTCCGGAGTTCTCCGTGGTGGGACGAGCCTCGAACTCTCGAAGATGAAGCGCGGGTTGGTCGGGTCGACGCCTAGTCACCGATGGCGTGGGTATTCGGCAGTGGCGAGGCCAACAAGGAGGGTGGCCCTCCGGTGGTGGTCGCTCACGTGAAAAGGAAGAGGAGGAAGAAGAAGATGATGCCTTGGAGAACGTGTGCACAAGGTAACCCTAAATTCCTCTCTTAACCAAATTACAAAAATGCCCCTTTGTCTAACCATAACCACTAAAATGCCCTTTGACACATTTAATTTCTTTAAAAAAATGCCTCTAATTAACCCAAATTCTCAAATAACACTGTATTATCTTGAACTTGTAACTTCAAAGTCCAATTAATTTAAATTCCAAGAAATTGGACTAAAACACAAATTTAAAAGGTCTTAAAGTTCTCAGGCGTTACATTGACACCTAATTTGATTAAAAAAACAAAAGCTTCAAGACTTACTTTTTATGCCTCTAACCCATTTCACTATGCGCTTAAACCCTAAAAAGTTCATTTTAAGCGAGAGAACAACCAAGTCTTGAGACGTTCATTATTACGTGATAAAATAGTGTGGATTGTAGAATTTTTATGGAGATTAGTTCATTTTTTGAATGAAAAATTCATACGACTTTTTCTAACAAATACATTTACCTCCTATTAGTTCTTGTGTTTATGTTTAAAATTTATTTTCTATTTATTCTTTCAATGGAAAAAGTGAAGACCCTTAAGAACATTATGTACAAATGAAGTGAGAAGAGCTTTTAATAATCGCTTTTGGTGGTCATAGTGCTCTCCTAAGTTTTCTGATATTTTACAATTGATAAATTCAACCCTATTTTTAGAGATTAAACAACCTCTTTAAATTATTTCCCTATTTATTCTTTTATTGGAAAAAGTGAAGAACCTTCAGAATAAAATGTATAAATGAAGTGAGATTAAATTTTAATAATGATTTTTGGTGGTTTTAGTGAGCTCTGGAAGTTCTCGAATATTTTTCGATAGATAACGTCAACCCTATTTTTAGAGATTAAATAACCTTTTAATATATTTTTTAAAATTTTTAGCTACTAGAAAATATTAGTATTCTTCATAAAAAAATTTTAAAGTTAGTAATTGACACCTAATTTGATTAAAAAAAAAAAAAAAGCTTCAAGATCACAAGACTCTACTTTATGCCTCTAACCCATTTCACTATGCGCTTAAACCCTAAAAAGTTCATTTTAAGCAGACAACAACCAAGTCTTGAGACGTTCATTATTACGTGATAAAATAGTGTGGATTGTAGATTTTTATGGAGATTAGTTCATTTTTGAATAAAAAAAATTCATACGACTTTTCGAACAAATACATTTACCTCCTATTAGTTACTGTGTTTATGTTTAAAATTTATTTTCTATTTATTCTTTCAATGGAAAAAGTGAAGACCCTTAAGAACATTATGTACAAATGAAGTGAGAAGAGCTTTTAATAATCGTTTTCGGTGGTCATAGTGCTCTCCGAAAGTTTCCGGGATATTTTACAATTGATAAATTCAACCTATTTTTAGAGATTAAACAACCTCTTTAAATTATTTCCCTATTTATTCTTTTATTGGAAAAAGTGAAGAACCTTCAGAATAAAATGTATAAATGAAGTGAGATTAAATTTTAATAATGATTTTTTGTGGTTTTAGTTACCTTTGGAAGTTCTCGAATATTTTTCGGTAGATAACGTCAACCCTATTTTTAGAGATTAAATAACCTTATAATATATTTTTTAAAATTTTTAGCTACTAGAAAATATTAGTATTCTTCATAAAAAAGTTTTAAAGTTAGTAATTGACACCTAATTTGATTAAAAAAAAACCAAAAGCTTCAAGATCACAAGACTCTACTTTATGCCTCTAACCCAATTTACTATGCGCTTAAACCCTAAAAAGTTCATTTTAAGCAGACAACAACCAAGTCTTGAGACGTTCATTATTACGTGATAAAATAGTGTGGATTGTAGATTTTTTATGGAGATTAGTTCATTTTTTGAATAAAAAAAATTCATACGACTTTTCGAACAAATACATTTACCTCCTATTAGTTACTGTGTTTATGTTTAAAATTTATTTTCTATTTATTCTTTCAATGGAAAAAGTGAAGACCCTTAAGAACATTATGTACAAATGAAGTGAGAAGAGCTTTTAATAATCGTTTTCGGTGGTCATAGTGCTCTCCTAAGTTTCCTGATATTTTACAATTGATAAATTCAACCCTATTTTTAGAGATTAAACAACCTCTTTAAATTATTTCCCTATTTATTCTTTTATTGGAAAAAGTGAAGAACCTTCAGAATAAAATGTATAAATGAAGTGAGATTAAATTTTAATAATGATTTTTGGTGGTTTTAGTGAGCTCCGGAAGTTCTCGAATATTTTTCGGTAGATAACGCCAACCCTATTTTTAGAGATTAAATAACCTTTTAATATATTTTTTAAAATTTTTAGCTACTAGAAAATATTAGTATTCTTCATAAAAAATTTTAAAGTTAGTAATTGACACCTAATTTGATTAAAAAAAAAAAAAAAAGCTTCAAGATCACAAGACTCTACTTTATGCCTCTAACCCAATTTACTATGCGCTTAAACCCTAAAAAGTTCATTTTAAGCGCATAACAACCAAGTCTTGAGACGTTCATTATTACGTGATAAAATAGTGTGGATTGTAGATTTTTATGGAGATTAGTTCATTTTTTGAATAAAAAAATTCATACGACTTTTCAACAAATACATTTACCTCCTATTAGTTACTGTGTTTATGTTTAAAATTTATTTTCTATTTATTCTTTCAATGGAAAAAGTGAAGACCCTTAAGAACATTATGTACAAATGAAGTGAGAAGAGCTTTTAATAATCGTTTTCGGTGGTCATAGTGCTCTCCGGAAGTTTCCGGATATTTTACAATTGATAAATTCAACCCTATTTTTAGAGATTAAACAACCTCTTTAAATTATTTCCCTATTTATTCTTTTATTGGAAAAAGTGAAGAACCTTCAGAATAAAATGTATAAATGAAGTGAGATTAAATTTTAATAATGATTTTTGGTGGTTTTAGTTACCTCTGGAAGTTCTCGAATATTTTTCAACAGATAACGTCAACCCTATTTTTAGAGATTAAATAACCTTATAATATATTTTTTAAAATTTTTAGTTACTAGAAAATATTAGTATTCTTCATCAAAAAATTTTAAAGTTAGTAATTGACACCTAATTTGATTAAAAAAAAAAATAAAAGCTTCAAGATCACAAGACTCTACTTTATGCCTCTAACCCAATTTACTATGCGCTTAAACCCTAAAAAGTCCATTTTAAGAAGACAACAACCAAGTCTTGAGACGTTCATTATTACGTGATAAAATAGTGTGGATTGTAGAATTTTTATGGAGATTAGTTCATTTTTTGAATAAAAAAATTCATACGACTTTTCGAACAAATACATTTACCTCCTATTAGTTACTGTGTTTATGTTTAAAATTTATTTTCTATTTATTCTTTCAATGGAAAAAGTGAAGACCCTTAAGAACATTATGTACAAATGAAGTGAGAAGAGCTTTTAATAATCGTTTTCGGTGGTCATAGTGCTCTCCTAAGTTTCCTGGATATTTTACAATTGATAAATTCAACCCTATTTTTAGAGATTAAACAACCTCTTTAAATTATTTCCCTATTTATTCTTTTATTGGAAAAAGTGAAGAACCTTCAGAATAAAATGTATAAATGAAGTGAGATTAAATTTTAATAATGATTTTTGGTGGTTTTAGTGAGCTCCGGAAGTTCTCGAATATTTTTCGGTAGATAACGTCAACCCTATTTTTAGAGATTAAATAACCTTTTAATATATTTTTTAAAATTTTTAGCTACTAGAAAATATTAGTATTCTTCATAAAAAAATTTAAAGTTAGTAATTGACACCTAATTTGATTAAAAAAAAAAAAACAAAAGCTTCAAGATCACAAGACTCTACTTTATGCCTCTAACCCATTTCACTATGCGCTTAAACCCTAAAAAGTTCATTTTAAGCAGACAACAACCAAGTCTTGAGACGTTCATTATTACGTGATAAAATAGTGTGGATTGTAGATTTTTTATGGAGATTAGTTCATTTTTTGAATAAAAAAAATTCATACGATTTTTCTAACAAATACATTTACCTCCTATTAGTTACTGTGTTTATGTTTAAAATTTATTTTCTATTTATTCTTTCAATGGAAAAAGTGAAGACCCTTAAGAACATTATGTACAAATGAAGTGAGAAGTGCTTTTAATAATCGTTTTCGGTGGTCATAGTGCTCTCCGGATGTTTCCGGATATTTTACAATTGATAAATTCAACCCTATTTTTAGAGATTAAACAACCTCTTTAAATTATTTCCCTATTTATTCTTTTATTGGAAAAAGTGAAGAACCTTCAGAATAAAATGTATAAATGAAGTGAGATTAAATTTTAATAATGATTTTTGGTGGTTTTAGTGAGCTCTAAGTTCTCGAATATTTTTCAGTAGATAACGCCAACCCTATTTTTAGAGATTAAATAACCTTTTAATATATTTTTTAAAATTTTTAGCTACTAGAAAATATTAGTATTCTTCATAAAAAAATTTTAAAGTTAGTAATTGACACCTAATTTGATTAAAAAAAAAAAAAAAAGCTTCAAGATCACAAGACTCTACTTTATGCCTCTAACCCATTTCACTATGCGCTAAAACCATAAAAGTTCATTTTAAGCGCATAAAACCAAGTCTTGAGACGTTCATTATTACGTGATAAAATAGTGTGTATTGTAGATTTTTATGGAGATTAAGTTCATTTTTTGAATAAAAAAATTCATACGACTTTTTCAACAAATACATTTACCTCCTATTAGTTATCATGTTTATGTTTAAAATTTATTTTCTATTTATTTTTTCAATGGAAAAAGTGAAGACCCTTAAGAACATTATGTACAAATGAAGTGAGAAGAGCTTTTAATAATCGCTTTCGTGGTCATAGTGATCTCCTAAGTTTCCGGATATTTTACAATTGATAAATTCAACCCTATTTTTAGAGATTAAACAACCTCTTTAAATTATTTCCCTATTTATTCTTTTATTGGAAAAAGTGAAGAACCTTCAGAATAAAATGTATAAATGAAGTGAGATTAAATTTTAATAATGATTTTTGGTGGTTTTAGTTACCTCTGGAAGTTCTCGAATATTTTTCTGTAGATAACGTCAACCCTATTTTTAGAGATTAAATAACCTTATAATATATTTTTTAAAATTTTTAGTTACTAGAAAATATTAGTATTCTTCATCAAAAATTTTAAAGTTAGTAATTGACACCTAATTTGATTAAAAAAAAAAATAAAAGCTTCAAGATCACACGACTCTACTTTATGCCTCTAACCCAATTTACTATGCGCTTAAACCCTAAAAAGTTCATTTTAAGCAGACAACAACCAAGTCTTGAGACGTTCATTATTACGTGATAAAATAGTGTGGATTGTAGAATTTTTATGGAGATTAGTTCATTTTTTGAATAAAAAAAATTCATACGACTTTTCGAACAAATACATTTACCTCCTATTAGTTACTGTGTTTATGTTTAAAATTTATTTTCTATTTATTCTTTCAATGGAAAAAGTGAAGACCCTTAAGAACATTATGTACAAATGAAGTGAGAAGAGCTTTTAATAATCGTTTTCGGTGGTCATAGTGCTCTCCGAAGTTTCCTGGATATTTTACAATTGATAAATTCAACCCTATTTTTAGAGATTAAACAACCTCTTTAAATTATTTTCCTATTTATTCTTTTATTGGAAAAAGTGAAGAACATTCAGAATAAAATGTATAAATGAAGTGAGATTAAATTTTAATAATGATTTTTGGTGGTTTTAGTGAGCTCCGGAAGTTCTCGTGTGACGACCACAACCACAGGTACTCACTGTTTATCGTGTTTAGCGCTCAACAATCTTTAAGTTGAGTTGACTCGTGTTCTTGTATCGTGAATGGTGAAAATTTGCTTGTTTAATACTGTTTAGTCGAGAGTTTTTAACTTAGGTCGTATTATCCCACCAGAAAATGACCAAATGTCGTCTTATCAATATGTGATTAGGTTAAAGGTTAATCTTGTAATTGAAGTAAGAATTAGGGTTAATAATAATTGGAGACCAAAGTTGCAGCCATCATCTTCTACGTTCACCACCTCACCAAACGAAACCCTACTTGTTTTGTTAGCGTTGAGAAGCCGCACGAACCGCGGAGAGGGACTCACTCACCACCACACCTCGTCCACGTCTTTGAAATCTCGACGCCACTCCTCTTCTCGCACCTCGTCCAATCGGCGCGCAAAGAAAGAAGAGATCTCCAACCATTATTCCTCTTGCTGTTTCGACTACCGGCAAGCCTCGATCGAAGAGCTCCAGCCGACTGCGCCTTCTGCTTCGTCGGGGATTACGGACGAGGAGGGGACGCCGTCGATAGCTCGTAGTCGCGCCGCCGCTTGTGAGCTCGTTCGTCCATCCATTCACGAGCTTCATCCAGCCGTTCCCTAGTCATCAAACCCTTCAACGCCGAGGCCGCCGTCCGAAGCCTCGCCACGCTCACAGTGCCGCCACTATCGCTGTTGTTGGAAAGCGCGCCAGCCGCGTCACCGTCTTCGAACGGATCTCGTATTTTCTCTTCCTTTCGGTCGTAGAACACGCATTTAGGTGAGCCACGCGAAACCCCCCTTCGATTTTGGAATATAGAATTAGTTAGGTCTAATTCGCATGAAGTTATTGTAGGGACGAGCTGATTTGTCGATATCAAGACTTCCAAGTTTTGGAGCAAACAAATCAACGTTCGGTTTATTATTCGGAGTCGAGGTGATTGGAGCAAAGTGAGAATTATAGACGCTTTTCATTTTTAGACTCTTTATATTGGATGAGTTGTGTAGTAGGATAACGAATAGAAGAATTCTTGGTTTACAGGTTATTTGGAAGAGACCGTTAATTTAAGAATTAGAAGGAAAGAGTGAGATCAAAGCTCGAGGTAAGGGACCTTGTGCCGAACTTTTCTAAATGGGATTAAAGAAAACGAATTTCATTATTCTATGTAAAATTAGTTAGTTATTTGACTTAAAAGGATTTAATGATTTTACGCGAGAATACTTCGAGATTTTATGTGAGAATACTTTAATATTCTATGTGAAGATATCTCAATATTTTATGTGAGTATAATCTAGTATTTTACGTGAGAATATCTTTGTATTTTAAGTAAGTATATTCCAGTATATCAGGTGGAGTTATTACGGTACTTTATATGAGAATATTTCATGATTACATGCAAGAGTGTTATTTCTAAATTGTTGTGAAAAGTCATGAGTTGCATATCAATGATAATGTTTGTGGCATGTACGCTATAGTTATGTTGAATGATGGGACCTCATGCATGTTATGTATGCCATGAAATGATTTGATGAAAAATGTGGAAATTGGTCTCCTGAGTACATTGTATGCATGGTCAAACATGCATTAGAGACCCTATGGGTCAAGTTTACAGGGGTCTGTGAGGGACTCAATCTATACAGGGGTCTGTGAGGGACTCAAACCATACAGGGGTTGATGCGAAAATATCGAGTGCCCTAAACTAATGTAAATTAGAAGAAAACTCCGACACTTCTACGACGTGCAAGTATACACGGTGAGAGAGCGACAAGTGATAAGTTAAAGTATCGATCCCACGAGGACTAGCTAAACCTAAATGAATGAGTGTCCTAGCAATTTTTCCTTATTTTAGTGCAATGTATGAGTGTGCAAATTCCTATTGTAAATAAATAAACTGATGTGATAAGTGTGCAAAGACAAGACTAGACTTAAGATAATAACTAAATTTACATGAGGGAGAGGAGAATGCAAACAAGAGGGAGATGCAAGAGATGAGATTTTTAATGAAAAATAGGCTCAAGGTTAGAGTTCTAATGTTCAATTGGAATAAATTTTGAGTGATGCCTTGAATTTACCTACACATGCATTCAAATGATTCTTTCCAAAATCACTAAGTTTTAAAACCTACAATTTCCCAATTGAGACCTAAATTACGCTCATGATTTTAAGGTTCTAGGTGGGTTAATTATCCCTAATTAACTCAAGATCCTAGAATGAAAGTTTAATTTCCTAATTCACTAGCTTTTCCAAGTTCGTGAATTTTAGAGAAGTTAAAAGGGCCAATTTTAATTCTCATGCATCGTTGCAAACATTAAAATCTCATAAATCCAACTATGGCATCAACCATTAATTTATTACAATTTATACATTGAAGAGCAACCTAACTCGTGTGCCTAGAAGAATTTTAGTTCATGATTTTGGTTAAATTGCACATCTTTAAGTTGAACATGCTTTCACTAATCAAGAGATTTATCAATAGCAGCACGAAAATAGTCACACAATTGTCTAAACAGTGAGCAAATTAACCTCTAATTAGTGTATAAAAAACCCAACAAAAGCAGTGATAATTGGCCAAAAGAATAGGCAAAAGCACAAAAAGAAAGGGAACAATTTACACAGCAAGTGGCCTTGTTTTGCTACAGCAATTGCCTAGCAGCAGCCCTCTGTCGATGGACTGTAGTAGGGCACTTTGCTTCAAAGAAACCCTTTGGATGGCCTCAAAGACAGATTAGCCAATTGCTTCAAAGAAAAGGGTTCTCGGGTTCCTACTTCACACGAGAATGCAAAGCGATTGCTTCAAAGAAACCTCGACGACTCCCAACGCCAGCAACCACACGCGATTGCTTCAGCAAACCTCGACAGCTCCCAACGCCAGCAACCTCACGCGATTGCTTCAGCAAACCTCGACGCCTCCAACGCCCGCAACCTCACGCGATTGCTTTGCCAAAGAAATCGATGGGCCAACTCTCCCAATGTCGCCCTCGCGAATTGCTACAAAGAAAGTGGTAGGTTGGCTCTCCCGAATGCCCTCACTAATCTGCTCCCTCGGCTTTGTGTAGCAAAATTGAAGCCCTTCTCGATGCTGCATCCAACAATTGCCTCGACCACGGATGAACCTCACGATTGCTACAAAGAAAGACACCATCATGATTTGTCTCTCCAACGCACACTTTGTCAGTGCAATCACTTGGTTCTCCTTCTCTTCTCGACCTCTTCCTCTTGTCGCAAAATTCTCTCCTCCTTGGCACTTGTGAACCCTAGCCTCCTTATATAAGATGGTGTTGCCCTAACTCCACAAATTACAAAAATACCCTTAAGAGTAAAAAGACCATATAACCCTTTGGGTAAAATGTCTAAAATGCCCTTAGGGACTCTTGTAATTTTTAAACATCTCCTACACACAGAAAAAAATCCCAAATAAATTTATGAAGTCAATTATAAATCAAACTAAATACACGAGGATTTTGGAGTTAAAAAAATCTCAAATTTCGGTCTTTAATTAACTCATAGCTTATTTTCCTAAATTCTTGAATTAAAACACAAAAACATCAAAATTAATTCTTTTTGCACCTAATGCTTAAATTCAAGATATTAAAGCTAACACACATAATTTAGGATAAAATAACATGAGGATAACTAAATTAAATGCAATTCAAGTGGATTAAACACTAAATTCTAGTAAAATAACTCACTTATGGTGAGTTATCAAACCCCAAACTTGAACTACTCATTGTCCTCAATGAGTTCTATTCCCAAAGACTTAAAAGACCTTTAAAGACTCGGATCATTTGGGTAACTAAACAAGAATTGAATATTTATGTTCTAAGCTACAAGTCACCATTTAATCAATGCTCTCTAAGTGGCTCACCTAGGGTTTTTAGCTACACTTATGCATCAATAACCAAGAGCAAATCAACTAGGATTCAACATCTACCCTCAAGCTCAACCACTAGAATCCTAATCATTCAAATCAAGCAACCCATAGTTAAAAATAAGTCATACTCCAAAACTCGCATGGCTACAATTTAATGATCATTCCTTTTATTTTTGTATATGTATATATATATTTTTTAAAAAAATAGATATGTGCATTATTCCCCTCAATTTCCTAAAACTCACTACTTAGGGCTAGTTTTTTTTTTTTTTTTTTTTTTATTTTTATTTTTTTTGACTCTCCCCAGTAGTTCTTAGAATGGCACACGTGTTTAGCGCAAAGACACCTAAGCAATGGGACTTCCCGTAGTTCTTAGAATGGCACACGTGGTTAGCGCAGCGCACCTAAGCAATGGGAATAGGCTTCTTGCTTGATACCTTCGCTCCAAGAGGCCAAAGATGGTTAGTGCCTGCACTTCCGACATCGAGCACCAAGTTGCCTCGAATCGACTCTAAGTAACAAAATAAGTAACACATTTTTTTTTCTGCCCAATAGAGTATTAGGGAATTGAAAAGTTTGCACACTCTTTCTTTCTTTCACTTTTTTTTTTTTTTTTTTTTTTTTTTTTTTTTATTATTTTTTTAAAAAAAAAATGAAGAATGAAGAATTTACCTTTCCCCCAAACTTAGAGTACTCAATGTCCTCATTGAGTTAGGAGGCTGGTAACTCCCCAAACTTGAAATGATCACAAATTTGGAGTTTACTCATTTTGGAGCATTCTAAAAATGTATGAGTTACCTAACTTGTCATGGCTTCTAGCTTTTGAACTTTTTGGCCTAGAAGTTGAATCCTAACTATTTTGATTGACACACTAACCATAAGCGCACTTAAAAACCTAATGACAAGCTTGACCTTGAGAAACACCAAACAAGATAGGATACTCTTGTCTCAAACACAAGCAACAACTTTTATTTTCATTAACCCCTAGATTTGACCTTAACTTTTTATTTTCATGGAGATGCATACCAAGTTTCTACAAAAGACATCACACTTTTACCATAAAAACACATGAGAAACTTAATTTTTAAACAAGGGACAACAACCATTTTTCTATTTTTTTACTTGCTTAAACATAATGAATCAACTACCTACATCATGCATATCAAAGACCATGAAACCAACAACTAACATGGAATCCGAGTCAAAATAGATCATTTTGAAGCCCTAAAGCAAGTAAATAACTTTAAACACGAAGGCATGCAACACCCTATAAACACTAACAACACATAGTCTCATCAACAGAAAAATTTTCAATTAAGCCAAAAATAAAATTCAGAACAACACATCTCCCCCTCATGCTTAAAGCACACATTGCCCTTAATGTATAAACTACTCACTTAAGCATGTTTAAGGACAACTAATAAAGATTAGAAGGGAGAACAATACACTCAAATTGAGAAGACCTCCAATAAAGCACATATCAATCATCAAACCCTAAGGAGCCGTAAAATAGGCAAGGGTTATTTATTTAAAAACAAAAACAACTAAAAACGAAAAAAAAAAAAAAAAAAAAAAAACAAATTAAAAACGAAACAAACGAAATAAACTTTGGGTTGCCTCCCAAGAAGCGCTTATTTAACGTCATTAGCTTGACGTAGTATACGTGGGCTCGTCAAGGTACGTAAAAATTCTCCCACTTCTTCGGGCCTCTCTTTCTTGAATCTACAAAACAAATTAATGCTAGCAAGAATACTAGCTTCTTGTGAGAGTCCGATTCAGATATATTTTTTATTTTTTTATATAATAATAGAAAAGAAGGAAAAACAACAAAGTAATCATTTTTTGGATTTTTATTTGATAATAGAAAAGAAGGAAAAATCGGAAAATAAACCGACTCAAACAAAGAAATGACTCTAGAGAGAATAGAAAGAAAACACTCGCCAATAAGAGAACACTCGTAAGATAGAACTGTCATGGACCCAAAAGCCTCAAGTTCTACCTCTTGGTCTAACTCAACAACATAAGGCTCGACTTCTTCCACTCTCTCATTAACTCCATCTTGGTGTGTGCTAAAAGGTTCTAGTTCTTCTAGATCTAAAACACAATCCTCTAAATGCCCATACTTCAAAAATGTGAAGGACTAGGATCCTCGAGGGTTTATCAGTGAGTCAATGATCAAGTGACTCACCAAATATCTAAGGGTGTGGGTCCTCCTTCACTCTCTTCCTAGGGTGCTCAACCACAGCATTTGTGTCTAAGTGTATTTGTTCTCTAAGGGAGGCAATTGTATCTCATAGGTGATGAATTGACTCTCCTATTTGTCTATTCATCTCATCTATTTGCCTATTCCTCTCATCTATTTGCCTATTTCTCTCCTCCTCCGTGGTTCTCATAGATTCTAATAACAACATTTTAAGGGAAGGTTCTGCCTTCTACCCGGTTTCTTGAATATAGGGAGGATATGGCTCAAGAACCCTAGGATATGGTTCATAGGCCCAATTGCTCTGATTATTATCACACATAGGATTCCCATAAGTCATAGGATTAGTATGATAGTAATTAGGCATTTGGTAGCCATAAGATCCATACCTCTCACTAGAAGACTCTAAATTGGCAAATGGATGATCATAAGACAAAGAACTATATTGTGTTTGCTCATTAGGCACAGAAGACCACCCAAAGTTATCATAAGCCATAATAAAATAATAAATCAATTATAATAGGCTCAACAAACACAATAGGCACCAACACAACCAAAAAGAATAACCAATACTCAACAAATATAAAAATACGAAACAAAGATAACAAGACACACCCAACAAGAAAAACAAGAATAAAATGCTAAAATCCACTCAAACAAAATAAGAATCTAAACTAGTCCCCGGCAACGGCGCCAAAAACTTGATGCGAAAATATCGAGTGCCCAAAACTAATGTAAATTAGAATGAGACTTCGACACTTCTACGACGTGCAAGTATACACTACGAGAGCAGCAACAAGTGATAAGTTAAAAATATCGATCCCACGAGGACTAGTTAGACCTAATTTAGTGAGTGTCCTAGCAAATTTTCCTTATTTTAGTACAATGCATGAGTGTGCAATTTATTGTTTAAAATAAATAAGTTGATACGATAAGAAAGATAAGATAAGACCAAAGAAAATAATTGAATTTAAATGCAGGAGAGGAGAATGCAAACAAGAAGATGATACAAGAGATGAGATTTGTAATGAAAAATAAGCTCAAGTTAGGTTAGAGTTCTAATGTTCAATTGGAATAAATTTTTAGTGATGCCTTGAATTTACCTACACATGCATTCAAATGATTCTTTCCAAAATCACTAAGTTTTAAAACCTACAATTTCCCAATTGAGACCTAAATTACGCTCATGATTTTAAGGTTCTAGGTGGGTTAATTATCCCTAATTAACTCAAGATCCTAGAATGAAAGTTTAATTTCATAATTCACTAGCTTTTCCAAGTTCGTGAATTTTAGAGAAGTTAAAAGGCCAATTTTAATTCTCATGCATCGTTGCAAACATTAAAATCTCATAAATCCAACTATGGCATCAACCATTAATTTATTACAATTTATACATTGAAGAGCAACCTAACTCGTGTGCCTAGAAGAATTTTAGTTCATGATTTTGGTTAAATTGCACATCTTTAAGTTGAACATGCTTTCACTAATCAAGAGATTTATCAATAGCAGCACGAAAATAGTCACACAATTGTCTAAACAAAGAGCAAATTAACCTCTAATTAGTGTATAAAAAACCCAACAAAAGCAAAGTGATAATTGGCCAAAAGAATAGGCAAAAGCACAAAAAGAAAGGGAACAATATACACAAAGAGTGGCCTTGTTTTGCTACAAAGAATTGCCTAGCAGCGAAATTTCTGCCGATGGATCTGTAGTAGGGCACTTTGCTTCAAAGAAACCCTTTGGATGGCCTCAAAGACAGAGTTAGCCAATTGCTTCAAAGAAAAGGGTTCTCGGGTTCCTACTTCACAAAGAAACGGCGATTGCTTCAAAGAAACCTCGACGACTCCCAACGCCAAAGAACCACACGCGATTGCTTCAAAGAAACCTCGACAGCCTCCCAACGCCAAAGAACCTCACGCGATTGCTTCCAAAGAAACCTCGACGCCTCCAACGCCCGCAACCTCACGCGCGATTGCTTCAAAGAAATCGATGGGCCAACTCTCCCAATGTCGCCCTCGCAATTTGCTACAAAGAAAGTGGTAGGTTGGCTCTCCCGAATGCCCTCACTAATCTGCTCCCCGGCTTTGCTGTAGCAAAATTGAAGCCCTTCTCGGCCTCATCCAACAATTGCCTCGACCACGGATGAACCTCACGATTGCTACAAAGAAAGACACCATCATGATTTGTCTCTCCAACGCACACTTTGTCAGTAGCAATCACTTGGTTCTCCTTCTCTTCTCGACCTCTTCCTCTTGTCGCAAAATTTCTCTCCTCCTTGGCACTTGTGAACCCTAGCCTCCTTATATAAGATGGTGTTGCCCTAACTCCACAAATTACAAAAATACCCTTAAGAGTAAAAGACCATATAACCCTTTGGGTAAAATGTCTAAAATGCCCTTAGGGACTCTTGTAATTTTTAAACATCTCCTACACACAGAAAAATCCCAAATAAATTTATGAAGTCAATTATAAATCAAACTAAATACACGAGGATTTTTGGAGTTAAGAAAATCTCAAATTTCTGTCTTTAATTAACTTAGTTAGCTTATTTTCCTAAATTCTTGAATTAAAACACAAAAACATCAAAATTAATTCTTTTGCACCTAATGCTTAAATTCAAGATATTAAAGCTAACACACATAATTTAGGGATAAAATAACATGAGGATAACTAAATTAAATGCAATTCAAGTGGATTAAACACTAAAATTCTAGTAAAATAACTCACTTATGGTGAGTTATCGTGGGTCCATGAGGACTCAAATAATTACAGTGGTCTGTGAGAGACTCAAAATGAAATGACTCAGGATGACCAATTGACCACTTAAAGAAAAAGAAAGTCACGGACTATAGTCATGATGATATGAGAAAGTTTTAGGTCCCGCGTATGTACATTTCGAACAGGTTTAAAAGTCATGATTGTATGTGTTTGCATATCCCAAACCTCGGTAGCGAGGTCACTTACTGGGTATTGTTTTGCAATACTCACCCTTTCTTTTCAAAATGTTTTTCAGGTAAGGCCAAGGACGTGCAGGGCGAGTGACGGAGGCGCGTTGTCAGGACCATGGGAAATGTCATGTCTTCCGCACATTTTCTTTAATAACTGATGTTGTCGTTTTATGGTTTTGAAGTTAAGTTTAAATTTCCGGATTTTTAAGTAGGCCATGTTTAAACTGCTTCTTTTACATGTTTTGAATGTTTTAATGGGATCCCTAAAGATAATTTGTTTTGTATGGAGATTTAAAGATCGTTTTACATCTTTTGGCCTAAGAATGCATGCATGTGTAGTAATGTCCCTAAGAGTTTTAGTTTTAGAAAAGTAGGGGCGTTACAGTTGGTATCAGAGCCCTAGGTTTAGGGTTCTGTAGACTTGCTTACAGAGTAAGCACGGAGTAGTTCCCATGGTTGAACAACGCGTTCCAGTCACCGCCAGGTACGTTCTGGTAATTTATAAAACTAAGCAAATGATTATGATGTAGTTCTGTATTGTGAATGTAAATGAATTTAAACCCTAAGGGTGATCCTATCTTACAGTTAGAAAGTGATGAAAACTGAGTTGGAAATTCTCTGCATTGTAGTACTGACAAAAATGCCACCTAGAGGTCGAGGGAGAGGGAGAGGACGTGGTAGGGGTCGGAGGACAGGAGAAAACGTTAACACCCAACCAGAATTGCCACTGGAACAGGAAGAGATTACTCCACCCGCACTGCACCTCCCCGTGACCAACCGGATCGCCGGGAGGATGGGCTGCAGCTACTCGATGGCGGATCAAGAAAACCCTAATGTCATGACTATGATGGTAGAGGCTATCACAGACACTTGTGCGAGCTACAGAGCCACTCACCGCCCAAGCAAGTCGTGGGCGTAATGATGCAACTCGAGTCTTGATATCCAAGGACTTCGTGAAATATGATCCCCGATCTTTTGATGGGTCTTCTAGTGACCCCACCGTGGGTCAATTATGGTTGTCCTCCATTGAGACCATTTTCGATCGATGAATTGTCCCGAGGACCGAGAGGGTGTCTTGTGCTACCTTCATGCCGAGAGACGACGCTTATTTATGGTGGGAGTCTTCCCAGGGAACCATAGTCGCCAGCGGAGAAACGATTACCTGGAATCTGCTTTAAGGAAGCATTCGCGGAAATTTTACCTCGCTGCACTCGATATAGGAAGCAGGCGCAAATTCTTACAAACTTTAGCCGAGCAGGAGGCGGTGGAGGTATATGAGAAAGAATTCACCCGCTTGTCACGCTTTTGCCCCGAGTTAGTAGACACAGAGGCGAAGAAAAAGCAGCGCTTCGTCATGGGACCGGATGAAAATGTTCGAGGTTTCATCACGAGCACTAGCACCTCCCGATTATGCCTCCGCAGTGAGAGTGGCGAATTGATTTGGGTACAGCACAGATCGCACAATGTAATGGCTAACCTGGGGCGACCTCTGGCAAATCATAAGAGGAAATGGGATCACCAAATTCAAGCTCGCAGCGTCCCAACAGACGCCGCATAGACGTGAAACTTTCGTGCGAGTTCAGTCGAAACCACGGTGTCAACAGGGGACAGAACTAACAGTGGAGATAAGCCACAGTGCAAAGACTGTGGTAGACATCATTGGGGTAAGTGCTTGGCCCGGTCCGGAGTGTGTTTCAGATGCGGGAAAGAAGGGCACAGAGCTAATAGTCATCGAAGTCAAGCGGTGCCGGCAACCTCAGGGCATCAATAGTGGGGTTGCTGCCAAGCCTGTAGTACACCAGGGAAGAGCTTATGCGAGTACAAGTAAGAGCGTCCATGGCACAGACTCCGTGGTTACAGGTACACTTCCATTACTTGGGCACCTTGCCTTTGTATTATTTGATTCTGGTTCTACGCATTCTTTTATTTCTGCATCCTTCGTGAATCAAGCTGAGTTAGAATTAGAACAGTTACAGTATGCTTTGTCTGTTTCCACTCCTGCGGGGATAAACTTGTTAGCCACCATGAAAGTCATGGATGGTAGTGTGACTATCACGCACCATGAGTTAACAAAGGAACCAAGTAGTCCTAGACATGACTGACTTTGATGTGATATTGGGTATGGACTGGTTAGCGCAGAACCATGCTTGCATTGATTGTTTCAGAAAGGAGGTAGTGTTCACTCCTCCTGATCAACCTGGTTACAGGTTCAGAGGCACGTTAACAGGAAGTAGGCCTAAGGTAATTACTGCCCTTAAGGCCAGGAAGTTATTACATCGGGGAGCTTGGGGCGTCTTAGCTTGCATACTAGATGCAAGGTGTACGAGATCTCCGTGTCATCCTGCCAGATGGTGAATGAATTTCCCGACGCGTCTTCCCCGAGGACCTCCCAAGTACCTCCGGTCAGGGAGGTGGATTTTAACATAGGATTGGAGTTAGGGACGACTCCGATATCCAAGGCACCGTACAGAATGGCACCGGCAGAGTTGAAAGAATCGAAACTACGATTCTACAGTGACTTCACTGGACAAGGGATTTATACGCCCGAGCATTTCGCCTTGGGAGCCCTGTGTTGTTCGTGAAAAGAAGGACGGGTCCATGCGCTGTGTATATAGATTACGAGGAGTTGAATAAAGTTACGATCAAGAATAAATACCTCTCTTCCTAGAATTGATGATTTGTTCGATCGATTGCGAGGAGCAACAAGATGTTTTCCAAAATTGATCCGAGATCGAAGTACCATCGCTTGAGAATCGGTGAAGAGGATATTCCTAAGACAAAGATTCAGATCACGTTATGGGCATTACGAGTTCACAAAGTGATGCCGCTTTGGTTTGACCAACGCTCACTGCCGCTTTCATGGACTTGATGAACCGTTTATTCAAAGAGTTTCTGGATACGTTCGTGATTGTATTTATCGACGATATACTGATATACTCCAAATGTGATGAAGATCATGAAAGGCACCTGAGAAAAGTTTTACTCACGCTGAGAGAGAATAAGTTATATGCAAAATTTTCCAAGTGCGAATTCTGGCTCAGACAGGTATCCTTCTTAGGGCATGTGGTGTCCGGCCGAGTCTCTGTTGACCAAATAAAGTGGAGGCCGTCACACAGTGGCCTCGCCCGACCACCGTCACAGAGGTACGTAGTTTTCTGGGTCTTGCAGGATACTATAGACGTTTCGTGCAGGACTTCGCCAAGATAGCCATGCCCATGACCCAAATTGCGCAAGAAAGGTAACACTTTTGTGTGGGATGATAATTGTGAGGCGAGTTTCCAAGAGCTCAAGTGTAGGTTGGTGTCAGCTCCGATTCTTACAGTCCCCGAGGGAACAGGGAGCTTCGTGGTTTACAGTGATGCTTCTAAGAAAGGTTTGGGTTGTGTACTAATGCAACACGGTAAAGTAATCGCCTATGCATCCCGACAATTGAAGACGCACGAGAGGAATTATCCAACCCATGACTTAGAACTAGCGGCAGTAGTCTTTGCACTAAAGATCTGGAGACACTACCTTTATGGCGAGAAAATTCAGATTTTTACAGATCATAAAAGTCTGAAGTACTTGTTCACCCAGAAAGAGTTGAACATGAGGCAACGCAGATGGTTGGAATTAGTGAAGGACTACGACATAGATATTCAATACCACCCCGGTAAGGCTAATGTCGTGGCCGATGCTCTCTCGATGGGAAGCCAGATTCACACTTCAAAGACGAGTTCTTGTGAGAGCAGAGTTACAGAGTGAGTTTGCAATGAAATAAATTGCAGTACTAGTAGGGAAGACCACGACCCAGTTAGCCCAGTTAACTGTACAACCGACTTTGAGGCAACGCATCGTTGAGTCTCAACAGAGGGACCCTCAGTTAGTGGAGAAGCTTACGGCAGTAACTACAGGTGTTTTAGCAGGATTTTCGCTATCCACAGATGGAGGCTCACAACTCACCATTTTCTGTACATCCTGGTAGTACCAAGATGTACCAAGATCTGAAACAATCATTCTGGTGGCGTAACATGAAGCGCGACGTGGCAGAATTTGTTAGCAAGTGCCTGACTTGTCAGCAGGTGAAGCCACCTAGACAGAGGCCCGCGGGACTACTGCAGCCTTTACATGAACCCCAGTGGAAATGGGAGGAGATCTCTATGGATTTCATAGTCGGACTGCCTAGAACCTTACGAGGTTACTCGGTAATTTGGGTCATTGTGGGCAGATTAACTAAGTCAAAGACATTTCATACTGGAAACCCACCTATTCTACTTGATAAGTGGCGCGGCTTTACCTGGAAGAGATAGTCTGTTTACATGGGATCCCAGCCAGGATTATTTCAGACAGAGACCCACGTTTCACCTCCAACTTTTGGAGAAGTTTACAGAAAGCGTTAGGCTCACAGTTAAACTTCAGTACAACTTTCCATCCACAGACGCATTTGATGGGCGACGAAACGCTTAAATCAGATCTTGGAAGACATGTTGCGAGCTTGTACCTTAGACTTTCCAGGTAGTTTGGACACTCATTTGCATTTGATGGAGTTTGCTTACAATAACAGCTACCAGTCGACCATTGGCATGACTCATTTTGAAGCCCTTTATGGGAAGCGTTGCAGAACTCCCGTTTTCTGGGAGGAGGTTGGTGAACGCCAGCTCTTGGGTCCAGTGAAGTACGAGATCACTAACGATCATGACTGAGAAGATTAGGGGGCGGATGCAGACCGCCCAAAGCAGACAAAAGAGTTATGCCGATTCGAGACGAAGGGACCTAGAATTCGAAGTTGGGGACCACGTATTCCTTAAAGTGGCCCCAATGAAAGGGATTCTAAGGTTTGGTCGAAAAGGAAAGTTGAGTCCGCGCTTTATAGGGCCATTTGAGATCCTAGAGAGGGTCGACGTGGTGGCCTACAGACTGGCACTGCCACCTTCCCTTTCAGCAGTTCATAACGTATTCCATGTCTCCATGTTGAGAAAATACGTTCCAGACCCGACTCACGTCATAGACTTTGAACCATTACGGTTAGCAGAAGATTTGAGTTATGGCGAACGACCTGTACAGATTATTGCCAGAGATCAAAAGATCCTCCGTAACCGTGAGATCAACTTGGTTAAGGTGTTGTGGCAAAACCACCGTGCGGAAAAAGCTACCTGGGAGCGAGAGGAGGAAGTACGAGTTAGATATCCAGAACTATTCCAAGAATAGGAACTTTCGAGGACGAAAGTTTTTAAGGAGGGAAGATTGTGACGACCACAACCACAGGTACTCACTGTTTATCGTGTTTAGCGTTCGAACAATCTTTAAGTTGAGTTGACTCGTGTTCTTGTAGCGTGAATAATGAAAATTTGCTTGTTTAATACTGTTTAGTCGAGAGTTTTTAACTTAGGTCTTATTATCCAACCAGAAAATGACCAAATGTCATCTTATCGATAAGTGATTAGGTTAAAGGGTAATTTTGTAATTTAAGTAAGAATTAGGGTTAATAATAATTGGAGACCAAAGCTGCAGCCATCATCTTCTACGTTCACCACCTCACCAAACGAAACCCTACTTGTTTTGTTAGCGTTGAGAAGCCGCACGAACCGCCGGAGGAAGGACTCACCACCACACCCTCGTCCACGTACTGAAATCTCGACGCCACTCCTTTCTGCACCTCGTCGTCCAGTACCGCGGCAAAGAAGAGGATCTCCAGCCATTATTCCTCTTGCTGTTTCGACTACCGGCAAGCCTCGATCGAAGAGCTCCAGCCGACTGCGCCTGCTGCTTCGTCGGGGATTACGGACGAGGAGGGGACGCCGTCCATAGCTCGTAGTCGCGCCGCCGCTTGTGAGCTCGTTCGTCCAGCCATTCACGAGCTTCATCCAGCCGTTCCCTAGTCATCAAACCCTTCAACGCCGAGGAGCCCGCCGTCGAAGCTTTCTCGCCACGCTCACAAAGCCGCCTGCATCGTTGTTGTCGAAAGCGCGCCGTGCTCGTCACCGTCTTCGACCGGATCTCGTATTTTCTCTTCCTTTCGGTCGTAGAACACGCATTTAGGTGAGCCACGCGAAACCCCCCTTCGATTTTGGAATATAGAATTAGTTAGGTCTAATTCGCATGAAGTTATTGTAGGGACGAGCTGATTTGTCGATATCAAGACTTCCAAGTTTTGGAGCAAACAAATCAACGTTCGGTTTATTATTCGGAGTCGAGGTGATTGGAGCAAAGTGAGAATTATAGACGCTTTCGTACTTAGACTCTTTATATTGGATGAGTTGTGTAGTAGGATAACGAATAGAAGAATTCTTGGTTTACAGGTTATTTGGAAGGGACCGTTAATTTAAGAATTAGAAGGAAAGAGTGAGATCAAAGCTCGAGGTAAGGGACCTTGTGCCGAACTTTTCTAAATGGGATTAAAGAAAACGAATTTCATTATTTTATGTAAAATTAGTTAGTTATTTGACTTAAAAGGATTTAATGATTTTACGCGAGAATACTTCGAGATTTTATGTGAGAATACTTTAATATTCTATGTGAAGATATCTCAATATTTTATGTGAGTATAATCTAGTATTTTACGTGAGAATATCTTTGTATTTTAAGTAAGTATATTCCAGTATATCAGGTGGAGTTATTACGGTACTTTATATGAGAATATTTCATGATTACATGCAAGAGTGTTATTTCTAAATTGTTGTGAAAAGTCATGAGTTGCATATCAATGATAATGTTTGTGGCATGTACGCTATAGTTATGTTGAATGATGGGACCTCATGCATGTTATGTATGCCATGAAATGATTTGATGAAAAATGTGGAAATTGGTCTCCTGAGTACATTGTATGCATGGTCAAACATGCATTAGAGACCCTATGGGTCAAGTTTACAGGGGTCTGTGAGGGACTCAATCTATACAGGGGTCTGTGAGGGACTCAAACCATACAGGGGTCTGTGAGGGACTCAAATAATTACAGGGGTCTGTGAGGGACTCAAAATGAAATGACTCAGAATGACCAATTGACCACTTAAAGAAAAAGAAAGTCACGGACTATAGTCATGATGATATGAGAAAGTTTTAGGTCCCGCGTATGTACATTTCGAACAGGTTTAAAAGTCATGATTGTATGTGTTTGCATATCCCAAACCTCGGTAGCGAGGTCACTTACTGGGTATTGTTTTGCAATACTCACCCTTTCTTTTCAAAATGTTTTTCAGGTAAGGCCAAGGACGTGCAGGGCGAGTGACGGAGGCGCGTTGTCAGGACCATGGGAAATGTCATGTCTTCCGCACATTTTCTTTAATAACTGATGTTGTCGTTTTATGGTTTTGAAGTTAAGTTTAAATTTCCGGATTTTTAAGTAGGCCATGTTTAAACTGCTTCTTTTACATGTTTTGAATGTTTTAATGGGATCCCTAAAGATAATTTGTTTTGTATGGAGATTTAAAGATCGTTTTACATCTTTTGGCCTAAGAATGCATGCATGTGTAGTAATGTCCCTAAGAGTTTTAGTTTTAGAAAAGTAGGGGTGTTACATCTTGAATATTTTTCGGTAGATAACGTCAACCCTATTTTTAGAGATTAAATAACCTTTTAATATATTTTTTAAAATTTTTAGCTACTAGAAAATATTAGTATTCTTCATAAAAAATTTTAAAGTTAGTAATTGACACCTAATTTGATTAAAAAAAAAACAAAAGCTTCAAGATCACAAGACTCTACTTTATGCCTCTAACCCATTTCACTATGCGCTTAAACCCTAAAAAGTTCATTTTAAGCAGACAACAACCAAGTCTTGAGACGTTCATTATTACGTGATAAAATAGTGTGGATTGTAGAATTTTTATGGAGATTAGTTCATTTCTTGAATAAAAAAATTCATACAACTTTTCGAACAAATACATTTACCTCCTATTAGTTACTGTGTTTATGTTTAAAATTTATTTTCTATTTATTCTTTCAATGGAAAAAGTGAAGACCCTTAAGAACATTATGTACAAATGAAGTGAGAAGAGCTTTTAATAATCGTTTTCGGTGGTCATAGTGCTCTCCGGAAGTTTCCGGATATTTTACAATTGATAAATTCAACCCTATTTTTAGAGATTAAACAACCTCTTTAAATTATTTCCCTATTTATTCTTTTATTGGAAAAAGTGAAGAACATTCAGAATAAAATGTATAAATGAAGTGAGATTAAATTTTAATAATGATTTTTGGTGGTTTTAGTGAGCTCCGGAAGTTCTCGAATATTTTTCGGTAGATAACGTCAACCCTATTTTTAGAGATTAAATAACCTTTTAATATATTTTTTAAAATTTTTAGCTACTAGAAAATATTAGTATTCGTCATAAAAAAATTTTAAAGTTAGTAATTGACACCTAATTTGATTAAAAAAAAAAAAAAAAAGCTTCAAGATCACAAGACTCTACTTTATGCCTCTAACCCATTTCACTATGCGCTTAAACCCTAAAAAGTTCATTTTAAGCAGACAACAACCAAGTCTTGAGACGTTCATTATTACGTGATAAAATAGTGTGGATTGTAGAATTTTTATGGAGATTAGTTCATTTCTTGAATAAAAAAATTCATACGACTTTTCGAACAAATACATTTACCTCCTATTAGTTACTGTGTTTATGTTTAAAATTTATTTTCTATTTATTCTTTCAATGGAAAAAGTGAAGACCCTTAAGAACATTATGTACAAATGAAGTGAGAAGAGCTTTTAATAATCGTTTTCGGTGGTCATAGTGCTCTCCGGAAGTTTCCGGATATTTTACAATTGATAAATTCAACCCTATTTTTAGAGATTAAACAACCTCTTTAAATTATTTCCCTATTTATTCTTTTATTGGAAAAGGTGAAGAACATTCAGAATAAAACGTATAAATATAGTGAGATTAAATTTTAATAATGATTTTTGGTGGTTTTAGTGAGCTCCGGAAGTTCTCGAATATTTTTCGGTAGATAACGTCAACCCAATTTTTAGAGATTAAATAACCTTTTAATATATTTTTTAAAATTTTTAGCTACTAGAAAATATTAGTATTCGTCATAAAAAAATTTTAAAGTTAGTAATTGACACCTAATTTGATTAAAAAAAAAAAAAAAAAAAGCTTCAAGATCACAAGACTCTACTTTAATGCCTCTAACCCATTTCACTATGCGCTTAAACCCTAAAAAGTTCATTTTAAGCAGACAACAACCAAGTCTTGAGACGTTCATTATTACGTGATAAAATAGTGTGTATTGTAGATTTTTTATGGAGATAAGTTCATTTTTTGAATAAAAAAAATTCATACGACTTTTCGAACAAATACATTTACCTCCTATTAGTTACTGTGTTTAGGTTTAAAATTTATTTTCTACTTATTTTCTCAATGGAAAAAGTGAAGACCCTTAAGATCATTATGTACAAATGAAGTGAGAAGAGCTTTTAATAATCGTTTTCGGTGGTCATAGTGCTCTCCGGAAGTTTCCGGATATTTTACAATTGATAAATTCAACCCTATTTTTAGAGATTAAACAACCTCTTTAAATTATTTCCCTATTTATTCTTTTATTGGAAAAAGTGAAGAACCTTCAGAATAAAATGTATAAATGAAGTGAGATTAAATTTTAATAATGATTTTTTGTGGTTTTAGTTACCTTTGCAAGTTCTCGAATATTTTTCGGTAGATAACGTCAACCCTATTTTTAGAGATTAAATAACCTTATAATATATTTTTTACAATTTTTAGCTACTAGAAAATATTAGTATTCTTCATAAAAAAGTTTTAAAGTTAGTAATTGACACCTAATTTGATTAAAAAAAAAAAGCTTTCAAGATCACAAGACTCTACTTTATGCCTCTAACCCAATTTACTATGCGCTTAAACCCTAAAAACTTCATTTTAAGCGATAAACAACCAAGTCTTGAGACGTTCATTATTACGTGATAAAATAGTGTGGATTGTAGATTTTTTATGGAGATTAGTTCATTTTTTGAATAAAAAAAATTCATACGACTTTTCGAACAAATACATTTACCTCCTATTAGTTACTGTGTTTAGGTTTAAAATTTATTTTCTATTTATTCTTTCAATGGAAAAAGTGAAGACCCTTAAGAACATTATGTACAAATGAAGTGAGAAGAGCTTTTAAAAATCATTTTCGGTGGTCATAGTGCTCTCCGGAAGTTTCCGGATATTTTACAATTGATAAATTCAACCCTATTTTTAGAGATTAAACAACCTCTTTAAATTATTTCCCTATTTATTCTTTTATTGGAAAAAGTGAAGAACCTTCAGAATAAAATGTATAAATGAAGTGAGATTAAATTTTAATAATGATTTTTGGTGGTTTTAGTGAGCTCCTAAGTTCTCGAATATTTTTCTGTGAGATAACGTCAACCCTATTTTTAGAGATTAAATAACTCATTAATATATTTTTAAAATTTTTAGCCACTAGAAAATATTAGTATTCTTCATCAAAAAATTTTAAAGTTAGTAATTGACACTTAATTTGATTTAAAAAAAAACAAAAGCTTCAAGATCACAAGACTCTACTTTATGCCTCTAACCAAATTTACTATGCGCTTAAACACTAAAAAGTCCATTTTAAGCAGACAACAACCAAGTCTTGAGACGTTCATTATTACGTGATAAAATAGTGTGGATTGTAGAATTTCTATGGAGATTAGTTCATTTTTTTAATATAAAAAATTCATACGACTTTTCGAACAAATACATTTACCTCCTATTAGTTACTGTGTTTATGTTTAAAATTTATTTTCTATTTATTCTTTCAATGGAAAAAGTGAAGACCCTTAAGAACATCATGTACAAATGAAGTGAGAAGAGCTTTTAATAATCGTTTTCGGTGGTCATAGTGCTCTCCGGAAGTTTCCGGATATTTTACAATTGATAAATTCAACCCTATTTTTAGAGATTAAACAACCTCTTTAAATTATTTCCCTATTTATTGTTTTATTGGAAAAAGTGAAGAACCTTCAGAATAAAATGTATAAATGAAGTGAGATTAAATTTTAATAATGATTTTTTGTGGTTTTAGTTACCTCTGGAAGTTCTCGAATATTTTTCGGTAGATAACCTCAACCCTATTTTTAGAGATTAAATAACCTTATAATATATTTTTTAAAATTTTTAGCTACTAGAAACTATTAGTATTCTTCATAAAAAAATTTTAAAGTTAGTAGTTGACACCTAATTTGATTAAAAAAACCAAAAGCTTCAAGATCACAAGACTCTACTTTATAACTCTAACCCAATTTACTATGCGCTTAAACCCTAAAAAGTTCATTTTAAGCGCATAACAACCAAGTCTTGAGACGTTCATTATTACGTGATAAAATAGTGTGGATTGTAGATTTTTATGGAGATTAGTTCAGTTTTTGAATAAAAAAATTCATACGACTTTTCTAACAAATACATTTACCTCCTATTAGTTCTTGTGTTTATGTTTAAAATTTATTTTCTATTTATTCTTTCAATGGAAAAAGTGAAGACCCTAAGAACATTATGTACAAAAATGAAGTGAGAAGAGCTTTTAATAATCGTTTTCGGTGGTCATAGTGCTCTCCTAAGTTTCCTGATATTTTACAATTGATAAATTCAACCTTATTTTTAGAGATTAAACAACCTCTTTAAATTATTTCCTATTTATTCTTTTATTGGAAAAAGTGAAGAACCTTCAGAATAAAATGTATAAATGAAGTGAGATTAAATTTTAATAATGATTTTTGGTGGTTTTAGTGAGCTCCTAAGTTCTCGAATATTTTTCTTGAGATAACGTCAACCCTATTTTTGAGATTAAATAACTCTGTTAATATATTTTTAAAATTTTTAGCCACTAGAAAATATTAGTATTCTTCATCAAAAATTTTAAAGTTAGTAATTGACACTTAATTTGATTTAAAAAAACAAAGTTTCAAGATCACAAGACTCTACTTCATTCCTCTAACCCATTTCACTATGCGCTTAAACCTAAAAAGTCCATTTTAAGCGCATAACAACCAAGTCTTGAGACGCTCATTATTACGTGATAAAATAGTGTGGATTGTAGATTTTTATGGAGATTAGTTCATTTTTTGAATAAAAAAATTCATACGACTTTTTCTAACAAATACATTTACCTCCTATTAGTTAATGTTTATGTTTAAAATTTATTTTCTATTTATTCTTTCAATGGAAAAAGTGAAGACCCTTAAGAACATCATGTACAAATGAAGTGAGAAGTGCTTTTAATAATCGCTTTGGTGGTCATAGTGCTCTCCTAAGTTTCCTGGATATTTTACAATTGATAAATTCAACCCTATTTTTAGAGATTAAACAATTAAATTATTTCCCTATTTATTCTTTTATTGGAAAAAGTGAAGAACCTTCAGAATAAAATGTATAAATGAAGTGAGATTAAATTTTAATAATGATTTTTGGTGGTTTTAGTTACCTCTGAAGTTCTCGTATATTTTTCTGTGAGATAACGCTAACCCTATTTTTAGAGATTAAATAACCTTATAATGTATTTTTTAAAATTTTTAGTTACTAGAAAATATTAGTATTCTTCATCAAAAAATTTTAAAGTTAGTAAGTGACACCTAATTTGATTAAAAAAAATAATAAAAGCTTCAAGATCACAAGACTCTACTTTATGCCTCTAACCCAATTTACTATGCGCTTAAACCCTAAAAAGTCCATTTTAAGCAGACAACAACCAAGTCTTGAGACGTTCATTATTACGTGATAAAATAGTGTGGATTGTAGAATTTTTATGGAGATTAGTTCATTTTTTGAATAAAAAAAATTCATACGACTTTTCGAACAAATACATTTACCTCCTATTAGTTACTATGTTTATGTTTAAAATTTATTTTCTATTTATTCTTTCAATGGAAAAAGTGAAGACCCTTAAGAACATTATGTACAAATGAAGTGAGATGAGCTTTTAATAATCGTTTTCGGTGGTCATATTGCTCTCCGAAGTTTCCGGATATTTTACAATTGATAACTTCAACCTTATTTTTAGAGATTAAACAACCTCTTTAAATTATTTCTCTATTTATTCTTTTATTGGAAAAAGTGAAGAACCTTCATAATAAAATGTATAAATGAAGTGAGATTAAATTTTAATAATGATTTTTGGTGGTTTTAGTGCGCTCCGGAAGTTCTCGAATATTTTTCGGTAGATAACGTCAACCCTATTTTTAGAGATTAAATAACCTTATAATATATTTTTTAAAATTTTTAGCTACTAGAAAATATTAGTATTCTTCATAAAAAAAAATTTTAAGTTAGTAATTGACACCTAATTTGATTAAAAAAAAAACAAAAGCTTCAATATCACAAGACTCTACTTTATGCCTCTAACCCAATTTACTATGGGCTTAAACCCTAAAAAGTTCATTTTAAGCAGACAACAACCAAGTCTTGAGACGTTCATTATTACGTGATAAAATAGTGTGGATTGTAGATTTTTTATGGAGATTAGTTCATTTTTTGAATAAAAAAAATTCATACGACTTTTCGAACAAATACATTTACCTCCTATTAGTTACTGTGTTTATGTTTAAAATTCATTTTCTATTTATTATTTCAATGGAATAAGTGAAGACCCTTAAGAACATTATGTAGAAATGAAGTGAGAAGAGCTTTTAATAATCATTTTCGGTGGTCATAGTGCTTTCGGAAGTTTCCAGATATTTTACAATTGAAAATTTCAACCCTATTTTTAGACATTAAACAACCTCTTTAAATTATTTTCCTATTTTTTCTTATATTGGAAAAAGTGAAGAACCTTCGAATAAATCAGATAAATGAAGTGAGATTAAAGTTTAATTGTGACGCCCGGTAATTTCGAGTAAGTTTTAAATTCTTTCCAAGTTAATTTGGGGCTCATGTCATAGCTTTTAAAATGTTTGGGTTAGATTTATTAATTTGTGGATCTTGCAGGGGCCCAAATAGTTAAATCTCGCCTTTAAATTTGGGTTGTTTGGCTCTTAAGTCTCTAATCGAGCGCTTTTGGAGAACAAATCAAGGTAACCCTAGACCTCTCTTTCTTGTGGTTTAAAAAAAAAAAAGAAAGAAGAAGGAAAAAAAAAGGGATTATGAGACCCCCGCAACGCCGCTCTCCTTCCTCGCGCATGGGGTGGGCTTCGCCGCCGCTCTCTCTCATGCGCCTCCCTCCTCCGCCACCGCCTTCCTCTCCGCTGTCTTCTCTCTCTCTCTCTCTCTGTCTCAAACCCGGCCGAGCCTCCCTCCGACTCAGATCCGGCCAAGTCTCTCTGTCTCAGATCCGGCCGAGTCTCTCTCTCTTGTCGCAGATCCGGACGAGCCGCCTCTCGTGATCCGACCAAATCCTCTCTCTCGCTCTCCCTCTTTGTCTCTCTCGTAGATCCGAATCAATGGTAACTTTTCGCACTGACTAATGTTGGTTTTGTGACAGGAACAAATCGTTTTGGCTAAAAGGATAGACGTGTGAAGGAACCCCGAGGCTAGGACCGGGCAGAGAGCGTCTTCATTCCGCATCCGTGGGTAAACCTCGACCTTGTGCTACTGTTTTGTTTTGGTAGCTAGAAGAATTGGTTTGGTTGTGTCTTCCTTGAGGGGTTACCAAAGAACGTTCGAGTTAGTTTGGTTCTTATCTGAGAATAGTGCTTCGCTCGTGGCGTTTGTAGGTGCACTAGGCAAATAGCGGTGAGCAAGGACTTTCCCGCGACACTCCCGTTTGATGTAAGTAGTCAGTTGGAGTAAACGTCGAGCTCCTGAGCGAAGGAGCAAGGTGGATGTGCCTTGTTGTGATTTTGAGTTTTGCTGTTGAACCATAGGGCAACTAGTCAAGAAATTTTGAAGCTCGTAGCATGTTTTTTTTTATGAGTTTTAAGTCTGAGATGATTGCATGATTGTTGCATCAGGTTTGCAAGTATGTTTGAATCCTGTTTTACTATGTTGCATGCTTTACGTATTCTGTTGTGTGAAACTATGAGCGGTAGGGGTCGTACCTGTGGTAAAATCTGACATTCCAAACGAGCGCGTGGTACGATTGAGTTTGATAGATTTGAGAGCCTAGTTGGGAGTTTGGACCCTTGGGGTGGGTCGAGGATGTTAGAAATGTTTAGATGAGACCCTAGATACCTTATGAATGTAACCCATGAGTTAGTCTTCACCAAACACCGGATTGCACTTGAGAAGGTCGTAACCTCTAGGTTGACTGTATATGATAGGCTCGTGAGGTCAAGTGCGTGTGACGACCACACCCACAGTATTAGTTATTTATTTTAGTTAACGTTCTATCAACCTTTGTGCTTAGTCTGATCAAGAATTTTCATCAAAGCCTCGGTGAGGTGAGTCCTTGATTTTATTTAGTTAGGTGAATTGTTTCTTTTTAGATGGAATTATTTATAAAATTAAAGGAAAAAGAAGTAGCAATGGCACTTTGGTTAATAATAACTAAATGAGGGTTACATAGGAATTTTGGATGTTGACCTAATTTTGTAGTATTTAAGCTCCTTAAGTTGCAAACTAAAGCAAACCCTAACCCTAATTTCTTCATCACCTTCTCCTTCCTTTACTTTGCCCTAGCCGACCACCCTAAGATCCTCAATATCTGTTTCACACCACACCGCACCCATTCCACGATCACCGGGATCGCCAACACCACCAGCAGCCAAAGGAGCACTTCGCGCCGCTTTCTTGCGAATTCGTGGACGCCGCACGCCCCGGCGCCACCGCCGCGGCACGAACCTCCCTACCGCCCCCGGTGGCCTGGCCGACTGGCAGCACCGAGCTCCGAGCACAAGCTTCCCTGCTGCACCGCCCGCCACGCCGCAGCCACGCCGAGACCGCACGAAAGCTCCAGCTGCTCGCGCGCGCTCTCCACCACCCACGCCGAAAACCTCTTGATACTCGCGCGCGGCGAAAAACCACGCCAGGCAGAGACGAACGCCACCGAAAGACCTCGTGCGCCGTCGCAAGCCGCCGCTGCCGTCGCAACCAAAGCCTGCCGCACTCGCCGCGTTGAAGTCGCTCTTCGAAGCCGCTTGCAAGCCGCCGCGCGACCGAGCTACCGATCGATCAAAGACGACTCCAGAGCCACTGAGATTACAGCCGGTGAGCGATCTGTTTTAGTTTCAAATTCGTTGGAGATTTATTTGTGACCTATCGAATATTTAAGCGTTTGATTGAGAACTTAGGCTACGGTTTCGAACGCTAATTGTAGGAGTCAAGATTGGAGCGGAATTGAAGGTCAAACGCCAAGACGGATTAAGGAGTATTGAGTATTTACATTAAACTTGAGGTAAGCGGGGCATGAAATCTTAAGAACGTAATTTAAGTACCCTTACGTTTATGGATTTAGTGAATGTGTGGAGAATGAACTTGGAATTTTGGGTGAATCAGGTTCCACTAAAAGAAGAGTAGTCCAGAAGCTCGGGTTAAGTTTTGAAGTAGAATTCGAATTAAGGTAAGGGACCTTGTGCCGAACTTTTCTAATGGGATTGAAGAAAAATGATTTCTCATTATTTCATGCGAATTTAGTTTATACTCTTATATGAGAATATATTGATATTTTGTGAGAATACTTAATATTTTATGTGAGTATGTTGCAGTATTTTATGTGAGAATATCCTTGTATTTTACGTAAGAAAAATCAAGTATTTTATGTGAGGTATTACAGTATCTCGTATGAGAATATTTCATGATTACCTACAAAAGTATTATCTCCAAACGGTCTATGAGGAAATGATGATTTGCATATTAATGATGATGTTTGTGGCATGTACACTATTGTTATGTTGAATGATGGGACCTCATGCATGTCATGTATGTCATGAAATGATTTAATGAAAAATGTGGAAATTGGTCTCCTGAGTGCATTGTGTGCATGGTCAAACATGCATTAGAGACCCTATGGGTCATATTACAGGGGTCTGTGAGGGACTCAATCTATACAGGGGTCTGTGAGGGACTCAAACCATACAGGGGTCTGTGAGGGACTCAAATTATTACAGGGGTCTGTGAGGGACTCAAAATGAAATGACTCAAGATGACCAGTTGGCCACATAAAAGAAAAAGGAAGTCATGTATTATAGTCATGATGATATGAGAAAGTTTTAGGTCCCGCATATGTACATTTCTGTAACGGCCCTACTTTTTTCTATGACCAACTCCTAGGGACATTACTACACATGCATGCATTTATAGGCCAAGAGATAAAAGCGCTTAAAAGAAAACTTCCAACCTTACATAAATTGTTTTCGTGGATCCCAAATCAAATCATTTAAAATGCTTAAAAGTATCAATTTAACTCGCCCATAAAAACTGTAATTAAATTTAAACTCCAAATAAAAACATAAGAGACGACATCGCTTGTAAAAGGAATATGCGGAAAAACATGTCTGCTCCCATGGTTCTAGCAACGCGCCTCCGCTACTCGCCACCCACGCCTTGGCCTTACTCAAAAACATTTTAAAAGAAAGGGTGAGTATTGCAAAACAATACCTGTAAGTGACCTCGCTACCGAGGTTTGGGATATGCATACACATACAATCATGACTTTAAACTTGTTCAAAAATACACATATGCGGGACCTAAAACTTTCTCATTTTGTCGTCTTTAATCCATGACTTCCTTTTTAATTGCGTGGCCGACCGGGTCATCCGAGTCATTTCGCTTTGAGTCCTCATGCACTCCTCTGTAATAATTTGAGTCCTCACAGCACTTCTGTAATTTGACCCATAGTGGTCTCTATTGCATGTTTGACCATGCACATAATGATCTCGTGATACCAATGTCCACACTTTTCATTAATTCATCTCGTGGCATACATAACATGCATGAGGTCCCATCATTCACATAATAATAGTGCACATGTCACAAACATCATCGCTGATATGCAAATCATACTTTTCTCATGATAGCTTTGAAGGTCATACTTTTGTAGGAAAACATGAAATATTCTCATACAAATTACTGTCATATTCTCACATGAAATACTGGAATACTTTTACATAGCATACGAGAATATTCTCACATAAAATAATAGTTTATTTCCACATGAAGCATTGAAATATTTGCACATAAAATATTAAGTATTCTCACGATAATATCTCAGATATTTTCATATGAAAAATATAAACTAATTTCGCATGAAATCATGAAAATCATTTTCTTCAATCCCATTAAAAAAGTTCGGCACAAGGTCCCTTACCTTAGCTCCGATTTCGCTCCAAAACTTAACCGAACTCCTTGACTACTCTTCCTTTAGTAGAGCCTGAGTCGCACAACAATTCAAAATTACTCACCGAGCCTTCACTAAATTCATAATTGTTAAGGTACTTAACTCAAGTCCTTACAATTTCATGTCTCGCGCTTACTCGGGTTCACCGCGAGAACTCAATATTCCTTAGTTTGTTTTGGCGCTTGACCTCCAATTCCGCCTCCAAGTTTAGTCCTCAAGTTGTGTTCAAACCGTAATTAAACTCTCAATCAAACTCTTAGAAAATAATGGGTCGCGATTTAAATCCTTCAACAACATCGGTTAAACACGAATGCTCACCGGGATGTAATTCCGCTCATCGTAAGATATTGCCGGCCGCGCGCGGATCGAGGTGAAGCCGGACGCCAATGGCGCAAATTGCTCGTGGCTCGTCGCGGTGGCGGCGGACGCGTATGGACCTCTGTCGGCCGCGAAATTCAACGGAGAGAGCTCTCGCCGCCCGAAAGTTCCTCACGCGGCGGTGCAATGAGCTTTGTGACGTCCGGCGTAGGAGGTTACATCGCTGATCAATCACCCCTCGCTGACGGCCGGCTCGTGAAACTTCGGCGCGAGGAACGACGCGGCCGAGTCTTCTTCGCCGCCACCGATTGATCGACGCGCCTCTCTTCGTGGACGTGAGCTCGACGGCATGGTAGGGTCTTCTTCACCGGACGTGCGGGGTCGGCGCGCGTAAACGATCAAGACATGCTTGAGGGTCGGCCGAGGTTTCGCGATCGCCCGCGCTCGTGGATCGACCGCCGAGGGTCGCCGCATGTGTGGTTTCGTGGATGGTCGGGTCTCCGCTGGCTCGCCATGCGGCGCAGAGGGCTAGGGTTCCGGCCGGCAACCTACAAGAAGAAAGGCAATTGAAGTGTATTTTTTTTCTTTCCTAGGGTTAGGTTAGGGCAAAATAGAGAAGGAGAAGTGTTGGTGGCTAGGGTTAGGTTTTTCTCTTTACATCTTCAAGGTAAGGAGCTTAAATACTAGTCAATTAGGTCAAACCAAGTGCTACTTATCACCCTAATTTAGACATTTATCACCAAAATGCCATTGTCACTTCCTTTTCTTTTAATCATTAACAAAGTAAATCTAATCTCAAGGGGGAAAATAATAATTAACGATAGAACGCCAAATACAATTATTAATTAGTACCTGTGGTGGTGGTCGTCACAATCTTCCCTCCTTAAGAACTTTCGTCCTCGAAAGTTCCTATTCTTGAAATAGTTCTGATATTTAGCTCTCACTTCATCTTCTCGCCCCCAGTAGCTTCTTCCGCAAGTGTGGTTCTCGCCACAACACTTTAACTAAGCCGATCTCACTAAGCATGGAGGGTCTTTCGATCTCTTGCAATAATCAGACTCTGGCTGCTCGCCATAACTCGATCTTCTCGCTAAATGCAATGGTTCAAGTCTACGACATGAGTCTGTCCGGGACGTTTTTTCAAACATGGAGACATGAAACACGCTGAAACTGGCCGACAGGAAGGCGGCAAGCATAATCAGAGGCCACCGCACCAATCCTCTCTAAAATCTCAAATGGTCCGATGAATCGCGACTCAACTTCCTTTTTCGGCCAAACCTTAGAATTCCCTTCATTGGGGCCACCTTAAGGAATACGTGGTTCCCAACATCGAATTCTAGGTCCCTTCGTCTCGTGTCGGCATAACTCTTCTGTCTGTTTTGGGCGGTCTGCATCCGTGCCCTAATCCTTTGTACCGCATCATTTGTGACTGTACTAACTCGACCCAATAATCGGCGTTCACCAACCTCCTCCCGTAAAAACAGGAGTTCTGCAACGTTTTCCATAGAGAGCTTCAAATGGAGCCATTCCGATGGTCGATTGATAACTGTTATTATAAGCAAACTCCATTAAATGCAAATGAGTGTCCCAACTACCGGGGAAGTCTAGGGTGCAAGCTCGCAACATATCTTCTAATATCCGTTTAAACGCTTACGCTCGCCCATCCGCTCTGTGGATGAAAAGCGTATCAAGTTCAATCGCGAACCTAACGCTCTTTGCAAGCTCCTCCGTGTTGGAGGTGAATCGTGGATCCTCGCTCAAATAATCTTGACCGGAATTCCATGCAAACGGACTATCTCTTCCGTAAAGTCGCGCCCACTTATCTCGTAGAATAGGTGGGTTTCCGTATGAAATGTGCCGACTTGGTTAATCTGGCCCACTATGACCCAAATCACCGAGTAACCTCGTAAGGTTCTAGGCAGTCCGACTATAAAATCCATAGAGATCTCCTCCCATTTCCACTGAGGTACATGTAAAGGTTGCAGTAATCCTGCGGGTCTCTGCCTAGGTGCCTTTACCTGCTGACAAGTCAAACACTTGCCGACAAACTCGCTATGTCGCGCTTCATGTTACACCACCAAAATGATCGCTTTGCATCTCGATACATCTTGGTACCGCTGCCGGATGCATAGAGAATGGTGAGTTATGGGCTTCGCCAAGATTTCGGGCCTCACCTTGTCATCGCTCGCACACATAATCGCCCCCGAAATAGTAATCTCCATCTGTGGATAGGGAAAACTCACAACTCGCTCGTAGTTACCGCAGTGACGCTTTTCTACTAATCGAGGGTCCACTGCTGAGACTCAACGGCGCGTTGTCTCAAGGTCGGTTGTACTGTTAATCGGGCTAATCGAGCCGTGGTCTTTCCTACTAGTATCGCGATTTCACTTCGTGCAAACTCGCTCAGAACTCCTTCGCTCTGTGCAACTCGTGCCGGCATGCACTGCTTTCATCGAGGGCATCGCCACTACGTTAGCCTTACCGGGTGGTATTGTATGTCAATGTCATAATCCTTCACCAATTCCAACCATCTCGCTTGCCTCATGTTCAATTCTTCGGGTGAACAGATATTTCGCACTTTTATGATCTCAGTAAAAATCAATTTTCACGCCATACAGTAGTGTCTCCGCATCTTTAATGCAAAGACCATCGCCATAGCTCCAAATCATGAGTTGGATAGTTCCTCTCATGCGTCTTTAATCGCTTCGGGATGCATAGGCTATTACCTTACCGTGGCTTTGCATTAGAACACAACCCAAACCCTTCTTAGAAGCATCATCAGAAACTACAAAACTCCCTGCCTCCTGAACTGTAAGAATCGGGTGACACTAATCTGCACTTGAGTTCCCGGAAACTCGCCTCACAAGCATCATCCCAAACGAATGAGTTTCTCGCGCGCGCTGAGAGTCATGGGCATGGCTATCTTGGCGAAGTCCCGCATTTAAACGCCTATAATAACATGCAAGACCCGTAAAACTACGTACCTCTGTGAATTCGTGGTCTGACGAGGCCACCGGTGACGGCCTCCACTTTCGCTTGGATCAACAGAGACTCAAACTTCTGCACACCACATGCCCTAAGAAGGATACTTGTCCGAGCTGGAATTCACACTTGGAAAATTTTACTTATTCTCTCTTAGCGTGAGTAAAACTTTTCTCGTGTGCATTTCATGCTCTTCATCACACCTCGAGTATATCAAGATATCGCCGATGAACACAATCACAAACGATCAAGAAACTCTTTGAATAAACGGCTCATCAAGTCCATGAAAGCGGCGGGAGCGTTGGTCAAACCAAACGGCATCACCGTGGAACTCGTAATGTCCATAACGTGATCTCAATGTCCGCTTTAGGATATCCTCTTCACCGATTCTCAATCGATGGTAGCTCGATCTCGATCAATCTTGAGAACATCGTTGCTCCTTGCAACCGATCGAATGATCATCTATTCTCGGGAGAGGGTATTTATTCTTGATCGTAACTTTATTCAACTCCCCGTAGTCTATACACAGTGCATGGATCCGCTTTTCTTTTTTTCACGAACAATACAGGGGGCTCCCAAGACGAAAACGCCAGGCGATAAACCCCTTGTTAGCAAGTCTTGTAATCAGATTTTTAGTTCTTTCAACTCTCACGGCGGCTGCTATTCTCAGACGGGCCTTGATATCGGGTCGTCCCCAATTCCAACTGATGTTAAAATCTACCTCTCTCGACCGGGGTATTCTGGAGGTCCTCGGGAAAACGTCGCAAATTCATTCACCACCGGATCGATGACACAGATCTCTCGTGCACCTTGCATCTAGTATGCAAGCTAAGACGCCCCAAGCTCCCGATGTAATAACTTTCTCGCCTTAAGGGCGATGAATACCTTAGGCCTACTTCCTCGCTATCGTGCCTCTCTGAACTCAGAGCAGATTGGTCGTGAGGAGTGAACACTACCTCCTTCCCGAAACAATCAATGCAAGCATGGTTCTGCGCTAACCACCCATGCCCAATATTACATCAAAGTCAAACATGTCTAAGACTACTAGATTCACTCATAACTCATGGTCTCATGATGGTCACACTACCATCCTTGACCTTCATATTGGCTAACAAATTTATCCCCGCAGAGTGGAGACATGACAGAGCATATCAGAATCGTTTCTAGTTCTAACTCACTTGACTTACAAAGGATGCGAGAAATAAAGGAGTGTGTAACTGAATCAAATAATACAAAGGCAAGGTGCCCAAGTAATGGAAGTGTACCAGTAACCACCGAGTCCGAGCCATAGATGTCTCTCTACCGGTGCTTGCATAAGCTCTTCCCCGATGTATAACCGCTTCACAGTTAGCCCCACTATTGATAACTCGAGGTTGGCCGGTGCCGACTTGACTCGGCAAAATATTAGCTCAGTGCCCTTCTTTCCCACACCAAGCACACTCGGACCGGGCAAGACACTTGCCCCCAATGTTGCTTACTACAATCTTTGCACCGTGGCTTATCACCACCGTTATTTCCTCGCTCTGCTGACTGTGGTTTCGACCAACTCGCACGAAAATGTCCTCGCCTATGCGGTATCGCTGGGACGCCGTGAGCTTGAGTTTGGCCGGTCCCACTTCCTCTTATGATTTGCCATGGGCGCGCCTGTTAACCACTCACCGCCAGCGATCACGCATCCGCACTCCAAATCAACTCCGCCTCTCACCGCGAGGCATAATCGAGGTGCTAATGCTTGAATGAAGCCTCAACATTCTCATCCAAATTCCCATAATGAAGCGCCTGCTTTTCTTTTGCTCAGATCTACCAAATTCTGGAGCAAAGCGACAAACGGGTAAATTCCCTCTCATACACCTCCACCGCCTCTCCTGCTCGCAAAGCTGTAGAATTCTCCGCTCGCTCAGAATGCGAGCCGCAGTAGATAAAATTTCCGCCGTAACGCTTCTTGAACAGATTCTCGTGTAATCGTTTCTCACTGGCGATAATGGTTTCTCAAGCACTCCCACCATAAATACGCGCCATCCTCGCATGAAGGTAGCACAAGACACCCTCTCGGTCCTCGTGGCGGCCATTAATCAAGATGGTCTCAATGGAGGACAAACCATAACTCACCCAACGTGGGGTCACCGGAAGACCCATCGAAAGATCTAGATCATACTTCCTAAAGTCCTTCGGGATATCGAGACTCCAGAGTTGCATCGCTCCGCCCCGATTTGCTTGGGCCACCGAGTGGCTACTCGTAGCTCGCACTGTGCTCGGCATAGCCTCCACCATCATAGTCATAACGTTGGTGTTCCTCGATCCGCCACGGGGGCAACCGCAGTACATTCTCCGGGCGGCCGGTCCCGGGAGGTCTCGACGGGTGGAGCAACCTCTTCCTGCTCCAGCTGGTAATTCCGGCCAAGCCAACGCTTTCCCTTGCCCTCCCCCCCTACCACGCCCTCTACCTCTCCTCGACCTCTAGGTGGCATTTTGTCTGCATTACAATATGCAGAGTTTCTAACTCGCTTTCTTCACTTTCTAACCATAAGGTAGGATCACCCTCTGGGTTTTTTAAGTTCATGTATATGCATAAAACAAGATCATATCATACTCATTTACTTAATTAATAAAATATCGTAACGTACTCGCGGTGGATCGGAACACGTTGTTCAACCATGGGAACTACTCTGTGCTTACTCAGTAAGCAAGTCTACGTAACCCTTAAACCTAGTGGCTCTGATACCAAATCAGAATTCGCCCTACTTTTTCTATGACCAACTCCTAGGGACATTACTACACATGCATGCATTTATAGGCCAAGAGATAAAAGCGCTTAAAAGAAAACTTCCAACCTTACATAAATTGTTTTTAGGGATCCCAAATCAAATCATTTAAAATAAATTGAAAGTATCAATTTAACTCGCCCGTTTAAAACTGTAATTAAATTTAAACTCCAAATAAAAACATAAGAGACGACATCAGCTTGTAAAAAGGAATATGCGGAAAAACATGTCTGCTCCCATGGTTCTAGCAACGCGCCTCCGCTACTCGCCCGCCTGCACGCCCCTTGGCCTTACCCGAAAAACATTTTAAAAGAAAGGGTGAGTATTGCAAAACAATACCTGTAAAGTGACCTCGCTACCGAGGTTTGGGATATGCATACACATACAATCATGACTTTAAACTTGTTCAAAACACACATATGCGGGACCTAAAACTTTCTCATTTTGTCAGGTCTTTAATCCATGACTTCCTTTTTAATTGCGTGGCCGACTGGTCATCCTGAGTCATTTCGCTTTGAGTCCCTCACAGCACTCGTAATAATTTGAGTCCCTCACAGCACTGTAATTTGACCCATAGGGTCTCTATTGCATGTTTGACCATGCACATAATGATCTCGTGGATACCAATGTCCACACTTTTCATTAATTCATCTCGTGGCATACATAACATGCATGAGGTCCCATCATTCACATAATAATAGTGCACATGTCACAAACATCATCGTCGATATGCAAATCATACTTTTCTCATAGACAGTTTGAAGGTCATACTTTTGTAGGAAAACATGAAATATTCTCATACAAATTCATCACATATTCTCACATGAAATACTGGAATACTTTTACATAGCATACGAGAATATTCTCACATAAAATAATAGTTTATTTCCACATGAAGCATTGAAATATTTGCACATAAAATATTAAGTATTCTCACGATAATATCTGTATATTTTCATATGAAAAATATAAACTAATTTCGCATGAAATCATGAAAATCATTTTCTTCAATCCCATTAAAAAGTTCGGCACAAGGTCCCTTACCTTAGCTCCGATTTCGCTCCAAAACTTAACCGAACTCCTTGACTACTCTTCCTTTAGTAGAGCCTGAGTCGCACAACAATTCAAAATTACTCACCGAGCCTTCACTAAATTCATAATTGTAAAGGTACTTAACTCAAGTCCTTACAATTTCATGCCTCGCTTACCTCGGGTTCACCGCGAGAACTCAATATTCCTTAGTTTGTTTTGGCGTTTGACCTCCAATTCCGCTCCAAGTTTAGTCCCTACAAGTTGTGTTCGAAACCGTAATTAAACTCTCAATCAAACTCTTAGAAAAATAATGGGTCGCGATTTAAATCCTTCAACAACATCGAAGCTAAACACGAATGCTCACCGGGATGTAATTCCGCTACTGTAAGATATTGCTGGCCGGCGCGGTGATCGGAGGTGAAGCTGGACGTCAACGGCAGCAGCTGTTCGTGGCTCGTCGCGGTGCAATTCGCGACGCGTATGGGACCCTGCGGCCGCCGGAAATTCAACGGAGAGAGCCTGCTGCCCGAAAGTTCCTCACGTCGGCGGCTGGAGCTTTGTGACGTCCGGCGTAGGAGGTTACACTGCTGATCAATCACCCCTCGTCAACGGTACTGGCTCGCGTGAAACTCGGCGCGAGGAACGACGCGGCTGGAGTCTTCTTCGGCTGCCGCTGATTGATCAGACGCGGCTCCTCTTCGTGGACGTGAGCTCGATCGGCGGTAGGGTCTTCTTCACCGGACGTGCGGGTGGTCGCGCGTGAAACGATCAAGACAGATGCTTGAGGGCTCGCCCGAGGTTTCGCGATCGTCAGTGCTCGTGGATCGACCGCGAGGGTTTTGCCGCATGTGGTTTCGTGGATGGTCAGGTCTCCTGGCTGGCTCGTCGGCGCAGGGCAGAGGGCTAGGGTTCCGGTCGGCAACCTACAAGAAGAAAGGCAATTGAAGTGTATTTTTTTTTTCTTTCCTAGGGTTAGGTTAGGGCAAAATAGAGAAGGAGAAGTGTTGGTGGCTAGGGTTAGGTTTTTCTTTTACATCTTCAAGGTAAGGAGCTTAAATACTAGTCAATTAGGTCAAACCAAGTGCTACTTATCACCCTAATTTAGACATTTATCACCAAAATGCCATTGTCACTTCCTTTTCTTTTAATCATTAACAAAGTAAATCTAATCTCAAGGGGAAAATAATAATTAACGATAGAACGCCAAATACAATTATTAATTAGTACTGTGGTGGTGGTCGTCACAATCTTCCTCCTTAAGAACTTTCGCCCTCGAAAGTTCCTATTCTTGAAATAGTTCGATATTTAGCTCTCACTTCATCTTCTCGCTCCCGTAGCTTCTTCCGTGCGGTGGTTGGTTCGCCACAACACTTTAACTAAGCCGATCTCACTTTCACGGAGGGGGTCTTTCGATCTCTTGCAATAATCTGCACTTGGCTGCTCGCCATAACTCGATCTTCCGCTAAATGCAATGGTTCAAGTCTACGACATGAGTCGGTCCGGGACGTACTTTCTCAACATGGAGACATGAAACACGCCAGAATCACGACAGGAAAGCGCGCGGTGCTAATCAGAGGCCACCGCACCAATCCTCTCTAAAATCTCAAATGGTCCGATGAATCGCGACTCAACTTCCCTTTTCGGCCAAACCTTAGAATTCCCTTCATTGGCCACACCTTAAGAATACGTGGTTCCCAACATCGAATTCTAGGTCCCTTCGTCTCGTGCCGGCATAACTCTTCTCATGCTGCTTTGGGCGGTCCGCATCCGCGCCCTAATCCTTTGTACCGCATCATTTGTGACTGTACTCAACTCTGACCCAATAATCAAGCGCTCACCAACCTCCTCCCGTAAAACAGAGTTCTCGCAACGCTTTCCATGTAGAGCTTCAAATGGAGCCATTCCGATGGTCGATTGATAAATCATTATTATAAGCAAACTCCATTAAATGCAAATGAGTGTCCTAACTACCGGGAAGTCTAGGGTGCAAGCTCGCAACATATCTTCTAATATCTCGGTTTAAACGCTCGCCCGCCCATCCGTCTCGTGGATGAAAAGCGGTCATCAAGTTCAATCGCGAACCTAACGCTCTTTGCAAGCTCCTCCGTAAGTTGAGGTGAATCGTGGATCCTCATGCTAAATAATCTTGACCGGAATTCCATGCAAACGGACTATCTCTTCCGTAAAGTCACGCCACTTTTCAACAAATACATTTACCTCCTATTAGTTACTGTGTTTATGTTTAAAATTTATTTTCTATTTATTCTTTCAATGGAAAAAGTGAAGACCCTTAAGAACATTATGTACAAATGAAGTGAGAAGAGCTTTTAATAATCGCTTTTAGGTGGTCATAGTGCTCTCTCCTAAGTTTCCTGATATTTTACAATTGATAAATTCAACCCTATTTTTAGAGATTAAACAACCTCTTTAAATTATTTCCTATTTATTCTTTTATTGGAAAAAGTGAAGAACATTCAGAATAAAATGTATAAATGAAGTGAGATTAAATTTTAATAATGATTTTTGGTGGTTTTAGTGACCTCCTAAGTTCTCGAATATTTTTCTAGTGAGATAACGCCAACCCTATTTTTAGAGATTAAATAACCTTTTAATATATTTTTAAAATTTTTAGCTACTAGAAAATATTAGTATTCGTCATAAAAAATTTTAAAGTTAGTAATTGACACCTAATTTGATTAAAAAAAAAAAGCTTCAAGATCACAAGACTCTACTTTATGCCTCTAACCCATTTCACTATGCGCTTAAACCCTAAAAAGTTCATTTTAAGCGGACAACAACGAAGTCTTGAGACGCTCATTATTACGTGATAAAATAGTGTGGATTGTAGAATTTTTATGGAGATTAGTTCATTTCTTGAATAAAAATTCATACGACTTTTCTAACAAATACATTTACCTCCTATTAGTTCTTGTGTTTATGTTTAAAATTTATTTTCTATTTATTCTTTCAATGGAAAAAGTGAAGACCCTTAAGAACATTATGTACAAATGAAGTGAGAAAAGCTTTTAATAATCGCTTTCTGTGGTCATAGTGCTCTCCGTAAGTTTCCTGATATTTTACAATTGATAAATTCAGAACGCCCCGTGCCCGGGATCTCCTGCGACCGGCCGCGCTACTATATCATCCATGACCGCTTATAAGAGTGAAGATACTTATCCCCACAAACCAACACAGGTCCTTTCAACATGCTTTGTCCTCACTACACATGCTCCTAGGAAAATTCCTGAGGTCACCCAACATAGAATTGCTCCAAGCTAAGCACGCTTAACTCGTGGAGTTCCTATGATTGAGCCACCGAAAAGGAAGGTGCACCTTGTTGGTATAGGTAGTAGCTATCAATTCTTTTAAGCCTTTCTCAATCAGATTTCATATCCTCATGGTCACTCGCATGTACCCTTTTCCTGCACCATGCTTCCATATCCTCGTGATCCTCTCATTCGGATGTGGACTCGGCTCATTCATGTACCCCTCTTCCTCTGGGCGTCACATGCCCACTGCCCTCCGCCTTGGTTGCGTCCCCGAACCACATCTTACCGGGAGGTTTCGCCTGATACCATTTGTAACGCCCGGTGCCCAGATCTCCCGACTGGCCGCGCCACTATATCATCCATGACCGCTTATAAAAGTGAAGATACTATCCCCACAAAACCAACACAGGGTCCTTTCAACATGCTTTGTCTCACTCAAATGCTCCTAGGAAAATTCCTGAGGTCACCCAACATAGAATTGCTCCAAGCTAAGCACGCTTAATCGTGGAGTTCCTATGATTGAGCCACCAAAAGGAAGGTGCACTTGTTGGTATGGTAGTAGCTAGAGCTATCAATTCTTTTAAGCCTTTCTCAATCAGATTTCATATCCTCATGGTCACTCATGTGTACCCCTTTTCCTCTGCACCATGCTTCCATATCCTCGGGATCCTCTCATTCGGATGTGGACTCTTGCCTCATTCATGTACCCTCTTCCTGCGTCACAAATTCAACCCTATTTTTAGAGATTAAACAACCTCTTTAAATTATTTCCTATTTATTCTTTTATTGGAAAAAGTGAAGAACCTTGAGAATAAAATGTATAAATGAAGTGAGATTAAATTTTAATAATGATTTTTGGTGGTTTTAGTGAGCTCAGGAAGTTCTCGAATATTTTTCTTTGAGATAACGCCAACCCTATTTTTAGAGATTAAATAACCTTTTAATATATTTTTTAAAATTTTTAGCTACTAGAAAATATTAGTATTCGCTATAAAAAAATTTTAAAGTTAGTAATTGACACCTAATTTGATTAAAAAAAAAAAAAGCTTCAAGATCACAAGACTCTACTTTATGCCTCTAACCCATTTCACTATGCGCTAAACCCTAAAAGTTCATTTTAAGCGCATAACAACGAAGTCTTGAGACGTTCATTATTACGTGATAAAATAGTGTGTATTGTAGATTTTTTATGGAGATAAGTTCATTTTTTGAATAAAAAAAATTCATACGACCTTTCGAACAAATACATTTACCTCCTATTAGTTACTGTGTGTTTATGTTTAAAATTTATTTTCTACTTATTTTCTCAATGGAAAAAGTGAAGACCCTTAAGAACATTATGTACAAAAATGAAGTGAGAAGAGCTTTTAATAATCGCTTTGGGTCATAGTGCTCTCCGGAAGTTTTCTGATATTTTACAATTGATAAATTCAACCCTATTTTTAGAGATTAAACAACCTCTTTAAATTATTTCCCTATTTATTCTTTTATTGGAAAAAGTGAAGAACCTTCAGAATAAAATGTATAAATGAAGTGAGATTAAATTTTAATAATGATTTTTGGTGGTTTTAGTGAGCTCCAGAAGTTCTCGAATATTTTTCGGTAGATAACGTCAACCCTATTTTTAGAGATTAAATAACCTTTTAATATATTTTTTAAAATTTTTAGCTACTAGAAAATATTAGTATTCGTCATAAAAAAATTTTAAAGTTAGTAATTGACACCTAATTTGATTAAAAAAAAAAAAAAGCTTCAAGATCACAAGACTCTACTTTATGCCTCTAATCCATTTCACTATGCGCTTAAACCCTAAAAAGTTCATTTTAAGCAGACAACAACTGTGACGCCCGGTAAATTCAAGTAAGTTTTGGTTCTTTTCAGAGTTAACTTTGGGCTTATGTTTTGGTTTTAAAAGAGTTGGGCCAAGAAACTAATTTTTGGATCTTGCAGGAACCCATTAATCTTCCAAATCTCGCTTTAAAATTGGATTGATGTACCTTACGCTTCTCATCGAGCGTTTTGGGAGAAAAGAGTCAAGGTAAGTTTCATTCTCCCTTTCCCTTAGGTTTTAGGGTTTAAAATTAAAAAAAAAAAAAAAAAAAAAAAGGGAGAGGAAGGGATCAAGGCCGCAGCCTCTCCCCTCTCGTTCTTCTTCCGTTTTGCGCAAGCATCAGACATAGAGGCGCCACGGCGAGCCGGCGGCTACCCTTCCCTCTCCCCTTCGTTTCTCGTCGCGGCTCGATCTTCTCTCTCCATTCGGCCCCTCTCTCTCTCTCTCTCTCTCTCCCCTCCCGGATCTATCTCTCTCTCTTTGCCTCTCCTCTCGACCGACCGCCGCCCCGAGCCCATCTCTCTCCCTTTCGCCTCTCTCCCCTCCTCCTCCCGTCCACCACCGAGACCCACGCCTTCGATTCGCCACCGCCACCACGCCTCGCCGGCATCGCTCTCGATCCGCCGCCTCTCCTCGTGGCGATTCCTCTCTTTCTCTCTCCTCCTCGGTCAACTCCCTCTCTCTCTCTCCTCTCACCGACCGCCCTCTCTCGCAACCCCTCTCTCTCTCTCTTGGATCTGTGTCTCTCTCCCTCGGATCTAAACCGATTTGCCCCTAATCGAATCGTTCTCTCACCGATTTGTGTTGGTTTTGTTGGATGAGACCGCATCCGCTCGACTCAAGGAGTAGATCTTTGAAGGAGTCTCGAGGCTAAGATTGAGCGAAGAGTCGCTTTCACTTTTGCAACCGTGGGTAAGCCTCGATCTTGAATCTGTTGGTTGTGTTTGAAGTTTAGGAGTGATGGTTTGACCGAGTTCATGTTAGTTGTTGTGATTTCATGTTGGTTTATCAAAAGATGCTCCTATTAACTTGGTTAGGTTCGCCAGATTTCATCTCAAGGGTAGGCTACACGAGATTGGTTCCCATCCAATTTGTGTGTTATTTGTGTGACGTTCTATAGGTGTTTGGGGTCAGTAATGGTGGGTAAGACCATCCTTTTGCATACTTTATTTGAGGTAAGTAGTCGTTTGTTATATATCAAGCTCATAAGTGAATGAGCTTGAGTATGGGTCGCCAGGGTCGACTTTATAAATCGTATATGTGGATCGTTGATTGTTGTTTGGTGCATGAGACTCGCTTTACCCTATCCTAGTAGTGGATGCCTGTGACATCTTGTAAGTCTTATGGTTGAATCACTTGTGTGCCCCGAATGTATTGCTTAATTCATGATTGTGCTCTCTGGCGACTGGGGATTGGTTGGCACGAGTGAGATTCGAGTCCAGTATGGTAGGGTGGTGAGTTGTGTGGTTGACTCGAACGGAATAGGGATGACCGTGGTGGGTTTTGGTTAGGAATGGTTGGTTAGTTCTGTGGATGGACCAAGAGTTTGCTGTGGTGATTGGTTGGTTAGGTTGTTGGTTGGGACCTCGGTTTCTGTGGATGACCTTGAACGGCCAGGGAAGCCTAGAGAAACGTAGAGCTTGACCTCCTAAGCTAGCGTTACTAAACTCGGGCCGAGTGACCCCAGCGAGACAAAACCTTTAGGCGGCATCTCTGTGGTGGGCATTAGGGGTCGAGTGCGCCTTTTGCGAGCCGTGTGTGGGCATTAGGGTCGAGCGCGCCCTATGCGAAATGTGGTGGACATGGGGTCGAGCACCTATGTGATCTCCGTGTGTGGGCACTGGGTGGACCGCCTCGCAAGCGATCTGTGGTGGGCTTTAGAGTCGAGGCTCTATTATGCTCTGTGGGCGTTAGAGTGATTACTCTTTCACACTGGGCGCGGCCCCCGCCTATGGCCGCCCTGGGTTTACGGATCGTCGGTGAGTCTCGGGGTGAGGTAGATACGTGAGCGCTAGCCTGAGTCCCTAAGATACTTTGGTTACGATTCTGCTTTTACCTCTGTGTGTGCATGTGAATGTTTGTAGCTTGGACGTGAGTGGGCTACTTATCGAGTATTCTTATACTCACCTGTCTACTTTATTGTCTTTGGTTGCAGTGGGGCAAACAGTGAGCTGAGAGCGATGATGGGCGCAACGTGACTGCCATGAGACCTCTCTTGTTTTTGAGAGACTTTAACCTTAGAACTTAGAAAGCTTTTGTATTAAGTTGAACTTTGATTCCTTTAATTATTCGTTGGTTTCGAACTCAGTGGGTGTTGAACATGACATTTATGCTTTTAGTTTCCATGTTCAAAGATGCTCGCTTATATTTGCCAAGTGCTTTCTTTTTGTTGTAGCCTGCCGACTGAGCCCACCGCTTTGTTGTAGTTTGGGAGAGAGGTCTCAGCGCTGAGAAAGGCATTTAGAAGTGTTTCTGCTTAAACAGTTAAGGAAATTTTGGTTTCATCCGGATAGTGCCGTTATGTCGCCAATTTTTAGCAGTAGAAAGTATCTAGTGACGCCCCTAGTTGGATTTGTGTAGAAAATTAGGGGCGTTATGCTTGGTATCGAGCAAAGTTTTTAGGTCCTTGTATACTTGCCTACATCGTGAGGTACCTGCTCTCATAGCCTCTCATGTCGAATGTCGCCTCGCCACCTCGTGTTTGCTTGTTTTTATTCTTGTAAAGTAAGCTCGGGTTTAGTAAGTTGTTTGCCTCGGATGCTTGAAATCGTGCTTGTTTAAGACCTTGCGCCGTGTGTTTTAAAGTTTGTTGTGGTTAACTCGCAGTATGGCACGTGGACGTGACGTGGTAGAGCTGCCGTATCGGTGGGCGTGGTCGTGGAGGCCGGGCAGGCCGAGGTCGTGGAGCCCGTGGCTGTGGCCTGGTGGGACCCACCAATGGATGAGCACTCCAGCATCGTGAGGAGCTTAATCGACGCCCACCGCTCGGGGAGCCGCCGTAACATGTTGATGAAAACCCCTCGTGAGCTAGGAACGACTGTGCCGCACAGCCCACTCTTCCCCGCCACTATAGCGAGGACTCGGGAGATCCTGCAGCAACTTTGGCTAGTCGACGGCATCGCTGCGAACTGTGTCACCAAGTTCCGGGGGTGATGGCTAACCAAAATCGGGAGCGCAGAACTGTAACCAGCACCCAAATCACTAACGAAGAGAGATCGCCAGACACGCGGAGCCACTACAGAGAGGCTAGATACCTTCGGACTTCAGAAATACGAGCCACCTCTCTCTTCGATGGGCAAGGAGTTGACCATGTGGCCAGCAGAGGCATGGTTCGGGATGGTGGAAGACATATTTGAGCGCATGTGTCGCCTGCTCGTTCGACGAGAGTCCAGCATGCTAGCTTTTACACACTCGTAGGACGGGCCTATGTATGGTGGAAGTTCGCTCGCGTCCATTGACGTGAGTGAAGGGCCTATAACCCGGCGCAGCTCGGTGAAGCATTCTATGAGAAGTACTTCACCACCGCAATGAGAATCGAGAAGCAGTGAAGTTTCAGCGACCAAAAGCGTGGAATCAAATCAACGGCCAAGAGTATGAACATGAGTTCACAATGTTGTCCCGCTTGCCACAGAATTGGTGGACCTGCATGCAGAAGATTGATTGGTTCCTCACAGTCTGCGTGGAGGGTTACGTGGTTCTCAGAGCTGCCCATGACCCAAAGACGCGATGCCGCGCGTTGTTCGAGTGGGCCACCTTGATCGACGCGATTCAAAAAAGCAGGAGTACTGCTGGCACACCATCGGGGCGAGGCGACTTCCTGATCAGTCCGAAAGAGGAGACACGACGTCAAGCCTTCCCTAGGCCAAACCGACTGGGCGCGAGGGGGCAGTGATGGGCCCAAAGGGAGAAGCAGCAGAAGCGCGCGTGCCCTAAATCGTGGAGGGCAACATAACAGAGAGAGCTTTGCCTTTCTTCAGCCCACCAAAGTTTGCTTCCATTGTGGCAAGGTGGGCCATATGGCGTCGAGCAAAGCGGCGTAAGAGACCGACTTGAGAGTGCGTGTTATATGCTGGAAGGGAAGGCCATGTATGGCCTCGGCGTGCGGATAACGAAATGCCGGGAACTGTGAAGGTCGCCAGAGAGGAGGAGCGATGCTAATGCCGGCCGAGCCGCCAAGGTGCTTAAAGTCGCCATGGTGACCTTACCTATTCTCAGCCATTTAGCTTTTGTACTTTTTGATTCCCATCCGCACGACTCCTTTATTTCACTGACTGCTTGTGGGGCAAGCCCAATAAGTAGAGCCCTTAGGTTTTAGCCTATCGCTTGCAACCCCGTAGGGGCGAGTTAGTGACACGGGAAAAAGTGAAAGACCGGGCCAGGTCTTGGTGGAGGGTCGCTCGTTGGAAGTGACCACTCATTGTCCCGAGATGAGTGACTTTGATGTAATCCCGCATGGATTGGTTAGCAAAGAAATCATGCCAACATCGATTGTCACCGCAGGGAGGTTGTGTTCAAGCCTCCGTCGTAACCCAGAGTTTCAAATTTAAAGGGAGCGAGTCAAAATCTGTTCTCCAAGGTGATCTCAGCACTTAAGCAGTGTGTTGGTTGGTCAAGGGAGCTGGGGCCATCTTAGCAAGTGTGACGAGACTTGAGAAGTGAGAAAGAAGACGGCCGCCGCGCCGAGTCGTGGAGTTCGGCCTGATGTATTCCCGAGGATTTGCGAGCGTTTGCCTCCCGCCGGGAGGTGGATTTCGTGATCGAGTTGGAGCCGTGCACCGCACTCATTATCTCCGTCTGCATGAATGGCCCCACCGAGTTAAAGGAGCTTAAGACGCAATTGCGGAGTTGTTAGACAAGGGCTTCATTCGCCTAGTGTCTCTTCTTTGGGTGCGCGCATTTTTGTGAAAAGAAAGATGGGTCGATGCGCCTTTGCATTGACTAATGGAGTTAAATAAAGTGACAATAAAGAACAAGCACCCGCCTCCCGCACTGACGATCTGCTTGACCATTCATGTGGAGCCACCGTGTTCTCTAAGATAGATTTGCGCTCGGGCTACCACCATTCTGAATAAAGAAGAAGATATCCCAAAGACAAATTCTTCTGATCCGTATGGACATTACGAGTTTACCGTGATGTCGTTCGGTTTGACAAATGCCCTACTGTTCATGGGCTTTGATGAATCGGGTGTTCAAGGAGTTCTGGACACCTGTCGTAATGTTCATGACGACATCCTAGTTTTCTCAAAGTCGAGCGAAGAGCACGAGAACCACCTGAGGAAAGTCTTGACCGCTTAAGAGAGAATCGGTTATGCGCCAAGTTCTCCAAATGCGAGTTTTGGTTGTCGCGGTGTCCTTCTTAGGAGCATGTAGTATCTAAGGAAGGTGTTTCAGAGATCCGTCAAAGGTGGAAGCGATTTGTATTGGCCTCGACCCAAGACATCGCGGGGGTGAAGTTCGTGTTTCTTGGGTTTTGGTGGCTATTACATTGCGATTTGTAGAAAGACTTTTCCAAGATTGCCACACCTTACTCGGTTAACACGGAAAAGGAATGCCTTACGTGTGGAGTGAGGCGTCGAGGCAAGCTTCCGTGGATTTGAAGCGAGAGGTTGATTCGGCTCCAGGTGCTTACGATTGCGGATGGATCTAGGGAAACTTTGTGGTTTCTGATGATGCTTCTAAGAAGGGTTTGGTGCGTGTTTTGATGCGAGCGG
>CM071841.1:593178-679691 GCA_036507285.1 Trichosanthes cucumerina | reverse complement strand
TAATGCAAATACCACTCTTTGCTAATTCCAAATCATGGGTTGGATAGTTTCCTCTCGTGCGTCTTCAATTGTCGGGATGCATAAGCTATTACTTTACCGTCTTTGCATCGATTACACATTGTAACCCTTTCTTGGAAGCATCACTTTGTAAACCACAAAGCTCCTGTTCCCTCGGGGGCTTGTAAGAATCGGGGGCCGACACTAATCGTGGCGAGTTCACGGAAACTCGCTTCACAAGCATCATCCCAAACAAAAAGAGTTTCCCTTACTGCGTCGTCGGTGAGTCATAGGCATGGCTATCTTGGCAAAATCACATTTAAAGCGCGCCTATAGTATCTGCAAGACCAGAAAACTACGTACCTCTGTCAGCGTGTGGTGGACGAGTCCTGTGTGTGGCCTCCACTTTTCTTTGGATCAAATGAGACTCGACCGGACACCACATGCCTAGAAAAGATACGCATGCAGGCCAAAATTCACACTTGGAGAATTTTGCATACAACTATTCTCTCTCGGTGTGAGTAAGACTTTCCTCAGTGCGGTTCATGTTCTTCATCACACACAGGTATATCAATATATCATCGATGAACACAATCACGAGCGTATCAAGAAACTCCTTGAACAAGCGGTTCATCAAGTCCATGAAAGCGGCGGGAGCATTGGTCGGAGCAAAAGCGGCATCACTTTGTGAACTCGTAATGCCCATAACGCGATCCGAATCTTTGTTTTAGGGATATCTCCTTCAGCGATCCTCAAGCGATGGTAGCTTTGATCTCGGATCGATCTTAGAGAACAACGCCGCTCCTTGCAATGGTCGAACAAGTCATCTATCACGGGAGAGGATATTTATTCTTGATTGTAACTTTATTCAACTCCACCGTAATCTATATACGAGCGCATGGATCAGTCTTTCTTTTTCACGAACAATCAGGGTGCTCCCGGGGTGAAAGCGCTTGCAGGCGTATAAACCCCTTTGTCTAGCAAGTCTTGTGCTTTACCTTTAGTTCTTTCAACTCTGCTTTGGTGCCATTGCATGCGGGGCCTTGGATATCGGGGTCGTCCCCAACTCCAATTCAATGTTAAAATCTACCTCCACATTTGGAGGTATTAAGGGAGATCCTCGGGGAAGGCGTCTGTAAACTCATTCCTCACGCGCGATGTGTCACTGAGATCTCAGACACCTTGCGTCTGTATGCTGAGGCTAAGACACCCAAAGCTCCCCGATGCAATAACTACGGCCTTAAGGCGATAATTACATGAGGCCTACTTCTGCTATAGTGCCTCGAACTTTGTGGCAGTCGGTTGGGAGGAGTGAACACTACCTCCTTCACGAAACAATCAATACAAGCATGGTTACTGCGCTAACGGTCCATGCCCAATATTACATCAAAATCGAACATATCTAGAACCACTAGGTTCACTTTGCTAACTCATGAGTGCTGCGATGGTCACACTACCATCCTTGACTTTCATATTAGCTAACAAATTTATTCCGCGAGTGGAGAGCAGATAGGGCATCATGGCCCATTCTAGTTCTAACTCGAAACTTGACTTACAAAGGGTGCAGAGATAAAAGAGTGCGTAGAACCGAGAATCAAATAGTACAAAGGCGAGGTGCCCAAGTAATGGAAGTGTACAGTAACCTTTGAGTGCGAGCCATAGATGTCTCATTGGTGCTTGCATAGGCTCTCCCCTGTTGTATGGCGGCTTCCACAATGAGCCCACTACTCATGTCTGTGGTGGCTAGTCTTTGGCTTGATTCGGGCAAATATTAGCTCTGTGCCCTTCCTTTCCACACTTGAAACACGCTCGGACAAGCCATACATTTACCCAGTCACGACTTACCACATTCCTTGCATTGTGGCTTATCTCCATTGCTATTCCCCGATCTGTTGTTGGTGGTTTAGGTGGGACTGTCGAAAATGCACCAGTCTATCACGGTGTGTCTGGGGGGGTATTTGTGGTGGAGTGGGGCTGGTCCCACTTCCTCTTATGATGATTGCTAAAATTTGCCCACCAGTTAACTACCACCGGTGTGCGATGCGAGCTGCACCAAATCGATTCAGCCACTCTCACTCGCTGCGGGGCGTAATCGGGGAGGTGCTAATGCTTGAATAAAGCCTCGAACATTCTCATCTAGCCCCATGATGAAGCGCTCGGTCTTCTTTGCCTCGTATCCACCGGCTCGGGGCAAAGCGGGATAGGCAGGTAAATTCCCTCTCATAAATCTCCTTTGCTCTCTGTTGCGCGCAGTGTAAAATTCGCACTGCTTCACTGTAGCAGTGCGGCGGGGATAAATTTCCGCGAATGCTTCCTTGAATAGATTCCAAGTAATCGTTTCTCGGCCCTGGCAACAATGGTTCTTGGCGGACTCCCACCACAAGTCACGCGTCATCCTCGGCGCATGAAGGTCGCGCACAGGACACCCTACGGTCCTCGGGCGGTTCATCGATCGAAGATGGTCTCAATGGAGGACAACCACAACTCTCGCCACGGTGGGGTCATTTGGAAGACCCATTGAAAGATCTCGGATCATACTTCACGAAGTCCCCGGTGCGGGACTCGAGGAGTTGCGTCGTTTCGCCCACGATTTGCTTGGGCGGTGGGTGGCTCTGCGTGGCTCGCCACTAAGCTCTGCATGGCCTCCACCATCATAGTCATCACATTGGCGTTCCCTGAGTACGCCACGGGGGCAGCTGCAGTATGTTCTCACGGCGTTCGAGCGGGTCACGGGAGGTCTCGAGCGGGTGGAGTAATCTCTTCACGATCAAGGGTAGTGCAGTTTGGCGTCAATGTTTTCCCTTGCCCTCCGGTCCCTACCACGTCCTCTACCTCTCCCTCGGCCTCTAGGTGGCATTATGTCAAAACTACATTGAAGAGAGTTTCTAACTTCAGTTTCCTTTACTTTCAAATCATAAGATAAAATCACCCCTTGGGGGCTTTAAGGTTATGTATGCATAAAAGCGTATCATATCATAATCATTTACTTTCTTAATAAAATGTCGAGCGTACCTAGCGGTGGTAGGCGTTGTTAAACCATGGGAACTACTCACGTGCAGTAAGCAAGTCTCAGAACCCTTAAACCTAGGGCTCGATACCAAGCTATAACGCCCCTACTTTTCTATGACCAAATCCTAGGGACATTACAACACATGCATGCATTTATAGGTGAGAAATAAAGAACTTGAAAGAAATTTCCATTTATAAATGCATGATTCTAGGGATCCCAAATAAAAACAAAACATTCAAATCAGTTAAAGCATCAAATCAACTTGGCCTATTTAAAACTGTAAACAAGTTCAACTTCAATTCAAATCTTAGAGACAAAAATAGTCAAAATACGAATATGCGGAAAATCATCTTTGGTTCCCATGGTTCTAATCACGCTCTCCAATCACACGCCTGCACGTCCTTCCCTTTACACGAAAACATTTTTAAAAAGAAAGGGTGAGTATTGCATAAACAATACCCAGTAAGTAACCTCGCTACCGAGGTTTGGGATATGCATACACATACAATCATGATCTTTAAACTCATTCATAACATACATAGATGGGAATCGAAACTTTCTAAAGTTGCAGTCTTTAATCCATGTTTGCATAGTTAGTTATCGGGCCTTTAATCCATATTTGTTCATTGATTGCAGTCTTTAATCCATGGCTATTCTTTCGATTGCAGTCTTTAATCCATGGCTATTCATTCGATTGCAGTGTCTTTAATCCATGGCTATTCATTCGATTGCAGTCTCTTTAATCCATGGCTATTCATTCAATTGCCAGTCTTTAATCCATGGCTACATATAATTGTGAGGTTGATTGGTCATCTGAGTCATTTCAGCGATCTCAGGATAACCAATGTCCACACTATACAATAATTCATTTCGTGACATACTAATCATGCATAAGGTCCCATCAGTCACAAAATCATGGTGTACATATCACAAATAACATCATCAACATATCATTCATACTTTCTCATGGATGAGTGTGAAATATCATACTTTGTAATAACACGAAACATTCTCATACTCACTCATTGTCCTATTTTCACATGAACTAATGGGATCTTTATACATAACATACGAGAATACTTTCACATAAAATAGTGATTCATTTTCACATAATACATCGAAATAATTGCACATAAAATATCACGTATTCTCAAAATAATATCTGTGGATTTTCATGTGGAAAAATATGAACTGATTCACATAAAATCATAAAAATCATTTTCATTTGCTCCCAATTAAAAGTTAAGACACGAGGTCCCTTACCTCGAGCTTCGATTTCTCTCCAAAAACCTACTCGAACTCCTGCTTATTCTCCTTTCAGTAAACACGATTCACATCAAAATTTCCGAATTTAAACCCAGAGTATTCACTAAAACCCTAATCATGCGATACTCGATTTCTTTGTAATAAGATACCGTGCCCCGCTTACCTCGGGTCCAATCTGAAATCCCTTATCCTCTTAGTGCATTTAGACCATCCACCTCAAACCCGCTCGGTTTGTCTCCTACAAACAAGCGTTCGAATCAAGTAACCTAATTCTCAAGCGAATATTTAATCATCACGGTAGATCGTCGAGTTTCAATCAATCATGAAATCGAAATCGAGTGCTCACCAAATTTGGACTCGATGCTCTTTGGATGGTTCTTTGGTGGGTGTTTGGGAGCGTGCGTGGTCGGCGTGGCGTGGCGGCCGGCGGCGGCTTGCGGATCGGCGTTCGTCGATCGTGTTCTCCTCACCGCGCGAGTGGTGATGAAGCGAGTGAGTGCGGTGGACCAATCGCGAGCTCGGCGGTCTGCGGTTGGGCCGGGGACGCGGCCCGGTGATCCGACGCGGCAAGGACTTCGGCGGCGACTTCACGGTTGTTCTCGGCGTGCTCGGCCGCGAGCTCTTCCCGAGGCGGCCTCAGCGGCGCGCGACCTCCGCGTCACGGATCCGATCGTGGGTGCGGCGGCGTTCGCCGTCGCGGCGGTGAGGCGTGTTGGGCGAGGATTGAAGTGCCGCGCTCTTCGCCGCTCGCGAGTTGCGAGCACAAGTCGGTGAGGATGGTTCGCCGGATGCGCAGGCGTGTTCCACCGGGGGGCTCGTGCTCGGCGCCGGCCGGCTTTGTGGCGAGCCCTCTCTTCTCTCTCTCGAGGTGGCGGGGGGAGAGTCCGGCCAAGGCTATTGCACATTGCGCTAGGGTAAGAAAAGCGAGAAGAAGGAGGTGATAGATGTTAGGGTTTGAGCTAGGTTTAGGGTTTCCCTTAGGTTTACAATAAGAAGAGGCTAGGGTTTGTTGCAATTGGTGGGAGAGATAGAATTAGGGTTTCTCATGCTATAAATATATACTATGCATTAGGTTAAGTCATGTGTCCAAGATCACCCTAATTTAGACCTAAATCACCAAAACGCCTTAAATTACCTTCCCTTTAATTTTCATAACTAATCTCATCTTAAAAGAGACAAATCACGTAAGACAACAAAACTACGGCCTCCACCCTCTTGAGCTTGATTAAAAACACTAATCCAACTAAACACGGCGTTTACAAGAGGCGTTAAATAAAATTATTAATAATACTGTGATGATGGTCGTCACAAGACAACAACCAAGTCTTGAGGCGTTCATTATTTACGTGATAAAATAGTGTGGATTGTAGATTTTTATGGAGAGTAGTTCATTTTTAATAAAAAAATTCATCGACTTTTCAGAACAAATACATTTACCTCCTATTAGTTCTTTGTGTTTATGTTTAAAATTTATTTTCTATTTATTCTTTCAATGGAAAAAGTGAAGACCCTTAAGAACATCATGTACAAATGAAGTGAGAAGTGCTTTTAATAATCGTTTTTAGGTGGTCATAGTGCTCTAGGATGTTTAGGATATTTTACAATTGATAAATTCAACCTATTTTTAGAGATTAAACAACCTCTTTAAATTATTTCCCTATTTATTCTTTTATTGGACAAAGTGAAGAACCTTGAGAATAAAATGTATAAATGAAGTGAGATTAAATTTTAATAATGATATTTGGTGGTTTTAGTTACCTCTAGAAGTTCTCGAATATTTTTAGGTAGATAACGTCAACCCTATTTTTAGAGATTAAATAACCTTATAATATATTTTTAAAATTTTTAATTCTGAAAATATTAGTATTCTTCATCAAAAAATTTTAAAGTTAGTAATTGACACCTAATTTGATTAAAAAAATAAAAGCTTCAAGATCACAAGACTACCACTTTATGCCTCTAACCCAATTTACTATGCTTTAAACCTAAAAAGTCCATTTTAAGCGGACAACAACCAAGTCTTGAGGCGTTCATTATTACGTGATAAAATAGTGTGGATTGTAGAATTTTTATGGAGATTAGTTCATTTTTGAATAAAAAAATTCATACGACTTTCGAACAAATACATTTACCTCCTATTAGTTCTTTGTGTTTATGTTTAAAATTTATTTTCTATTTATTCTTTCAATGGAAAAAGTGAAGACCCTTAAGAATATCATGTACAAATGAAGTGAGATGAGCTTTTAATAATCGTTTTTGGTGGTCATATTGCTCTCTGGAAGTTTAGGATATTTTACAATTGATAACTTCAACCTTATTTTTAGAGATTAAACAACCTCTTTAAATTATTTCCTATTTATTCTTTTATTGGAAAAAGTGAAGAACCTTGAGAATAAAATGTATAAATGAAGTGAGATTAAATTTTAATAATGATTTTTGGTGGTTTTAGTGCGCTCAGGAAGTTCTCGAATATTTTTTAGGTGAATAACGTCAACCCTATTTTTAGAGATTAAATAACCTTATAATATATTTTTAAAATTTTTAGCTACTAGAAAATATTAGTATTCTTCATAAAAAAAATTTAAAGTTAGTAATTGACACCTAATTTGATTAAAAAAAACCAAAAGTTTCAATATCACAAGACTCTACTTTATGCCTTAACCGAGATTTACTATGCGCTTAAACCCTAAAAAGTTCATTTTAAGCGGACAACAACCAAGTCTTGAGGCGTTCATTATTACGTGATAAAATAGTGTGGATTGTAGATTTTTATGGAGATTGGTTCATTTTTGAATAAAAAAATTCATACGAATTTTCGAACAAATACATTTACCTTCTATTAGTTATTGTGTTTATGTTTAAAATTTATTTTCTATTTATTCTTTCAATGGAAAAAGTGAAGATAGTTAAGAACATTATGTACAAATGAAGTGAGATGAGCTTTTAACAATCGTTTCGGTGGTCATATTGCTCTCGGAAGTTTAGGATATTTTACAATTGATAACTTCAACCTTATTTTTAGAGATTAAACAACCTCTTTAAATTATTTCCCTATTTATTCTTTTATTGGAAAAAGTGAAGAACCTTCAGAATAAAATGTATAAATGAAGTGAGATTAAATTTTAATAATGATTTTTGGTGGTTTTAGTTACCTCTGGAAGTTCTCGAATATTTTTCGGTAGATAACGTCAACCCTATTTTTAGAGATTAAATAACCTTTTAATATATTTTTTTAATTTTTAGCAACTAGAAAATATTAGTATTCTCCATAAAATATTTTAAAGTTAGTAATTGACACCTAATTTGATTATAAAAAAAACCCAAAAGCTTCAAGATCACAAACTCCACTTTTTGCCTCTAACTCAATTTACTATGCGCTTAAACCCCTAAAAGTTCATTTTGAAGTGAGACAACAACCAAGTCTTGAGGCGTTAGTTATTACATGTTAAAAAGTGTTGATTGTAGATTTTTATGGAGATTAATTCATTTTTGAATAAAAAAATTCATACGACTTTTCGAACAAATACATTTACCTCCTATTAGTTACTGTGTTTATGTTTAAAATTTATTTTCTATTTATTCTTTCAATGGAAAAAGTGAAGACCCTTAAGAACATTATGTACAAATGAAGTGAGAAGAGCTTTTAATAATCGTTTTCGGTGGTCATAGTGCTCTCCGGAAGTTTCCGGATATTTTACAATTGATAAATTCAACCCGATTTTTAGAGATTAAACAACCTCTTTAAATTATTTCCCTATTTATTGTTTTATTGGAAAAAGTGAAGAACCTTCAGAATAAAATGTATAAATGAAGTGAGATTAAATTTTAATAATGATTTTTTGTGGTTTTAGTTACCTCTGGAAGTTCTCGAATATTTTTCGATAGATAACGTCAACCCTATTTTTAGAGATTAAATAACCTTTTAATATATTTGTTAAAATTTTTAGCTACTAGAAAATATTAGTATTCTTCATAAAAAAGTTTTAAAGTTAGTAATTGACACCTAATTTGATTAAAAAAAAAACCAAAAGCTTCAAGATCACAAGACTCTACTTTATGCCTCTAACCCAATTTACTATGCGCTTAAACCCTAAAAAGTTCGTTTTAAGCAGACAACAACCAAGTCTTGAGACGTTCATTATTACGTGATAAAATAGTGTGGATTGTAGATTTTTATGGAGATTAGTTCATTTTTAATAAAAAAAATTCATCGACTTTTAGAACAAATACATTTACCTCTATTAGTTCTTTGTGTTTAGGTTTAAAATTTATTTTCTATTTATTCTTTCAATGGAAAAAGTGAAGACCCTTAAGAACATTATGTACAAATGAAGTGAGAAGAGCTTTTAATAATCGTTTTCGGTGGTCATAGTGCTCTCCGGAAGTTTCCGGATATTTTACAATTGATAAATTCAACCCTATTTTTAGAGATTAAACAACCTCTTTAAATTATTTCCCTATTTATTCTTTTATTGGAAAAAGTGAAGAACCTTCAGAATAAAATGTATAAATGAAGTGAGATTAAATTTTAATAATGATTTTTGGTGGTCTTAGTGAGCTCAGGAAGTTCTCGAATATTTTTCGGTAGATAACGTCAACCCTATTTTTAGAGATTAAATAACCTTTTAATATATTTTTTAAAATTTTTAGCTACTAGAAAATATTAGTATTCTTCATCAAAAAATTTTAAAGTTAGTAATTGACACTTAATTTGATTTAAAAAAAAAACAAAAGCTTCAAGATCACAAGACTCTACTTTATGCCTCTAACCCATTTCACTATGCGCTTAAACCTAAAAAGTCCATTTTAATGGACAACAACCAAGTCTTGAGGCGTTCATTATTACGTGATAAAATAGTGTGGATTGTAGATTTTTATGGAGATTAGTTCATTTTTGAATAAAAAAATTCATACGACTTTTAGAACAAATACATTTACCTCATATCGATTCTTGTGTTTATGTTTAAAATTTATTTTCTATTTATTCTTTCAATGGAAAAAGTGAAGACCCTTCAGAACATCATGTACAAATGAAGTGAGAAGTGCTTTTAATAATCGTTTTCGGTGGTCATAGTGCTCTCCGGATGTTTTCGGATATTTTACAATTGATAAATTCAACCCTATTTTTAGAGATTAAACAACCTCTTTAAATTATTTCCCTATTTATTCTTTTATTGGAAAAAGTGAAGAACCTTCAGAATAAAATGTATAAATGAAGTGAGATTAAATTTTAATAATGATTTTTGGTGGTTTTAGTTACCTCTGGAAATTCTCGAATATTTTTCGGTAGATGACGTCAACCCTATTTTTAGAGATTAAATAACCTTATAATATATTTTTTAAAATTTTTAGTTACTGAAAATATTAGTATTCTTCATCAAAAAAATTTAAAGTTAGTAATTGACACCTAATTTGATTACTTGATTCGAAATGAGCTTTTGGATAACAAGAAAGCGGTGATGCCTGCTTTGATCTAGGAATAGAGAAGAGAGATAGGAGAGGCATGGCCGATAGGTGCATTTCTGAGGTAGCTGCTCGTTACCTCCATGCATACAATAGCTACGAGCTGCCAGTAGTAATTGCCATTTGCACGAGTACACTAACAAGAGGAACTACGAGTAGTCACTCTGCTACTTTAAGATATTGCGTATAAATAAAGAGAGAGATAGCTTTGGTTCCTATAGGCTCTTGACTCTTCGGGAGGCGAGACCTAAAAAAAGTTCAAGAAGCTATGAAGAGTGGTAAACTACGAAAGGCAACGTACGTGCTTGGTCGTAAAATCCCCGGTTTCTTTGCCCAGGTCTTTGGAAGGTCGGAAGGAGAAGTGTTATAAGCTTTGACGGAGGAAGTGGGCTTCATTCAATGGAATGCTTTGTTGGTTCGACTCAAGGGTCCGGTTTTCGGTTTAGTGTGGAAAAAAAATAAAAGCTTCAAGATCACAAGACTCTACTTTATACCTCTAACCCAATTTACTATGCGCTTAAACCTAAAAAGTCCATTTCAAGCGGACAACAACCAAGTCTTAGGGCGTTCATTATTACGTGATAAAATAGTGTGGATTGTAGAATTTTTATGGAGATTAGTTCATTTTTGAATAAAAAAAAATTCATACGACTTTTGAACAAATACATTTACCTCCTATTAGTTCTTTGTGTTTATGTTTAAAATTTATTTTCTATTTATTCTTTCAATGGAAAAAGTGAAGACCCTTAAGAACATTATGTACAAATGAAGTGAGAAGAGCTTTTAATAATCGTTTTCGGTGGTCATAGTGCTCTCCGGAAGTTTCCGGATATTTTACAATTGATAAATTCAACCCTATTTTTAGAGATTAAACAACCTCTTTAAATTATTTCCCTATTTATTGTTTTATTGGAAAAAGTGAAGAACCTTCAGAATAAAATGTATAAATGAAGTGAGATTAAATTTTAATAATGATTTTTTGTGGTTTTAGTTACCTCTGGAAGTTCTCGAATATTTTTCGGTAGATAACGTCAACCCTATTTTTAGAGATTAAATAACCTTTTAATATATTTGTTAAAATTTTTAGCTACTAGAAAATATTAGTATTATTCATAAAAAAGTTTTAAACTTAGTAATTGACACCTAATTTGATTAAAAAAAAAAACCAAAGCTTCAAGATCACAAGACTCTACTTTATGCCTCTAACCCAATTTACTATGCGCTTAAACCCTAAAAAGTTCGTTTTAAGCAGACAACAACCAAGTCTTGAGACGTTCATTATTACGTGATAAAATAGTGTGGATTGTAGATTTTTATGGAGATTAGTTCATTTTTTTAATAAAAAAAATTCATACGACTTTGACTTTCGAACAAATACATTTACCTCCTATTAGTTCTTGTGTTTAGGTTTAAAATTTATTTTCTATTTATTCTTTCAATGGAAAAAGTGAAGACCCTTAAGAACATTATGTACAAATGAAGTGAGAAGAGCTTTTAATAATCATTTTAGGTGGTCATAGTGCTCTCCGGAAGATTAGGATATTTTACAATTGATAAATTCAACCCTATTTTTAGAGATTAAACAACCTCTTTAAATTATTTCCCTATTTATTCTTTTATTGGAAAAAGTGAAGAACCTTCAGAATAAAATGTATAAATGAAGTGAGATTAAATTTTAATAATGATTTTTGGTGGTCTTAGTGAGCTCAGGAAGTTCTCGAATATTTTTCGGTAGATAACGTCAACCCTATTTTTAGAGATTAAATAACCTTTTAATATATTTTTTAAAATTTTTAGCTACTAGAAAATATTAGTATTCTTCATCAAAAAATTTTAAAGTTAGTAATTGACACTTAATTTGATTTAAAAAAAAAACAAAAGCTTCAAGATCACAAGACTCTACTTTATGCCTCTAACCCATTTCACTATGCGCTTAAACCCTAAAAAGTCCATTTTAAGCAGACAACAACCAAGTCTTGAGACGTTCATTATTACGTGATAAAATAGTGTGGATTGTAGATTTTTTATGGAGATTAGTTCATTTTTTGAATAAAAAAAATTCATACGACTTTTCGAACAAATACATTTACCTCTATCGATTCATTGTGTTTATGTTTAAAATTTATTTTCTATTTATTCTTTCAATGGAAAAAGTGAAGACCCTTGAGAACATCATGTACAAATGAAGTGAGAAGTGCTTTTAATAATCGTTTTGGTGGTCATAGTGCTCTCAGGATGTTTAGGATATTTTACAATTGATAAATTCAACCCTATTTTTAGAGATTAAACAACCTCTTTAAATTATTTCCCTATTTATTCTTTTATTGGAAAAAGTGAAGAACCTTCAGAATAAAATGTATAAATGAAGTGAGATTAAATTTTAATAATGATTTTTGGTGGTTTTAGTTACCTCTGGAAGTTCTCGAATATTTTTCGGTAGATAACGTCAACCCTATTTTTAGAGATTAAATAACCTTATAATATATTTTTTAAAATTTTTAGTTACTGAAAATATTAGTATTCTTCATCAAAAAAATTTAAAGTTAGTAATTGACACCTAATTTGATTACCCGCCCGATTCGACCGACTTTTGGATAACAAGAAGGCGAGCTGATCTGCTTTGATCTAGGAATAGAGAAGAGAGATAGGAGAGGCATGGCCGATAGGTGCATTTCTGAGGTAGCTGCTCGTTACCCCCATGCATACAATAGCTACGACAAGTGCAGTAGCTATTTGTTGCGAGTACACTAACAAGAGAGGAACTACAGTAGTCACTCACTGCTACTTTAAGATATTGCGTATAAATAAAGAGAGAGATAGCTTTGGTTCCTATAGGCTCTTGACTCTTTGGAGCGAGACCTAAAAAAAGTTCAAGAAGCTATGAAGAGTGGTAAACTCGAAAAGGCAACGTCACGTGCTTTGGGTAGTAAATCCCCCGGTTTCTTTCGCCCGGTCTTTGGAAGGTCGGAAGGAGAAGTGTTATAAGCTTTGACGGAGGGAAGTGGGCTTCATTCAATGGAATGCTTTGTTGGTTCAGCTCAAGGGGTCCGGTTTTTCGGTTTAGTGTGGAAAAAAAAATATAAAAGCTTCAAGATCACAAGACTCTACTTTATACCTCTAACCCAATTTACTATGCGCTTAAACCTAAAAAGTCCATTTCAAATGGACAACAACCAAGTCTTAGGGCGTTCATTATTACGTGATAAAATAGTGTGGATTGTAGAATTTTTATGGAGATTAGTTCATTTTTGAATAAAAAAAATTCATCACGACTTTTCGAACAAATACATTTACCTCCTATTAGTTCTTTGTGTTTATGTTTAAAATTTATTTTCTATTTATTCTTTCAATGGAAAAAGTGAAGACCCTTAAGAACATTATGTACAAATGAAGTGAGAAGAGCTTTTAATAATCGTTTTCGGTGGTCATAGTGCTCTCCGGAAGTTTCCGGATATTTTACAATTGATAAATTCAACCCTATTTTTAGAGATTAAACAACCTCTTTAAATTATTTCCCTATTTATTGTTTTATTGGAAAAAGTGAAGAACCTTCAGAATAAAATGTATAAATGAAGTGAGATTAAATTTTAATAATGATTTTTTGTGGTTTTAGTTACCTCTGGAAGTTCTCGAATATTTTTCGGTAGATAACGTCAACCCTATTTTTAGAGATTAAATAACCTTTTAATATATTTGTTAAAATTTTTAGCTACTAGAAAATATTAGTATTCTTCATAAAAAAGTTTTAAAGTTAGGAATTGACACCTAATTTGATTAAAAAAAAAACCAAAAGCTTCAAGATCACAAGACTCTACTTTATGCATCTAACCCAATTTACTATGCGCTTAAACCCTAAAAAGTTCGTTTTAAGCAGACAACAACCAAGTCTTGAGACGTTCATTATTACGTGATAAAATAGTGTGGATTGTAGATTTTTTATGGAGATTAGTTCATTTTTTAATAAAAAAAAAATTCATCGACTTTTCGAACAAATACATTTACCTCCTATTAGTTACTGTGTTTAGGTTTAAAATTTATTTTCTATTTATTCTTTCAATGGAAAAAGTGAAGACCCTTAAGAACATTATGTACAAATGAAGTGAGAAGAGCTTTTAATAATCATTTTCGGTGGTCATAGTGCTCCCCGGAAGTTTTCGGATATTTTACAATTGATAAATGCAACCCTATTTTTAGAGATTAAACAACCTCTTTAAATTATTTCCCTATTTATTCTTTTATTGGAAAAAGTGAAGAACCTTCAGAATAAAATGTATAAATGAAGTGAGATTAAATTTTAATAATGATTTTTGGTGGTTTTAGTGAGCTCAGGAAGTTCTCGAATATTTTAGGTAGAATAACGTCAACCCTATTTTTAGAGATTAAATAACCTTTTAATATATTTTTTAAAATTTTTAGCTACTAGAAAATATTAGTATTCTTCATCAAAAAATTTTAAAGTTAGTAATTGACACTTAATTTGATTTAAAAAAAAAAACAAAAGCTTCAAGATCACAAGACTCTACTTTATGCCTCTAACCCATTTCACTATGCGCTTAAACCCTAAAAAGTCCATTTTAAGCAGACAACAACCAAGTCTTGAGGCGTTCATTATTACGTGATAAAATAGTGTGGATTGTAGATTTTTATGGAGATTAGTTCATTTTTGAATAAAAAAATTCATCATCGACTTTTCGAACAAATACATTTACCTCCTATTAGTTCTTTGTGTTTATGTTTAAAATTTATTTTCTATTTATTCTTTCAATGGAAAAAGTGAAGACCCTTAAGAACATCATGTACAAATGAAGTGAGAAGTGCTTTTAATAATCGTTTTCGGTGGTCATAGTGCTCTCCGGATGTTTAGGATATTTTACAATTGATAAATTCAACCCTATTTTTAGAGATTAAACAACCTCTTTAAATTATTTTCCTATTTATTCTTTTATTGGAAAAAGTGAAGAACCTTCAGAATAAAATGTATAAATCAAGTGAGATTAAATTTTAATAATGATTTTTGTGGTTTTAGTTACCTCTGGAAGTTCTCGAATATTTTACCATTGAGATAACGTCAACCCTATTTTTAGAGATTAAATAACCTTATAATATATTTTTAAAATTTTTAGTTACTGAAAATATTAGTATTCTTCATACAAAAATTTTAAAGTTAGTAATTGACACCTAATTTGATTAAAAAAATAAAATAAAAGCTTCAAGATCACAAGACTCTACTTTATGCCTCTAACCCAATTTACTATGCGCTTAAACCTAAAAAGTCCATTTTAAGCGGACAACAACCAAGTCTTGAGGCGTTCATTATTACGTGATAAAATAGTGTGGATTGTAGAATTTTTATGGAGATTAGTTCATTTTTTGAATAAAAAAATTCATCACGACTTTTCGAACAAATACATTTACCTCACATTAGTTCTTTGTGTTTATGTTTAAAATTTATTTTCTATTTATTATTTCATTGGAAAAAGTGAAGACCCTTAAGAACATCATGTACAAATGAAGTGAGAAGTGCTTTTAATAATCGTTTTCGGTGGTCATAGTGCTCTCAGGATGTTTTAGGATATTTTACAATTGATAAATTCAACCCTATTTTTAGTGTAACGCCCTACTTTTCTATGACCAAATCCTAGGGACATTACTACACATGCATGCATTTATAGCGAGAGAAATAAAAGAACTTAAAAGAAATTTCCATTTATAAAAATATGATTCCGAGGATCCCAAAACAACAAAACCTTCAAATCATTTAAAAACATCAAATCAACTTGGCCTATTAAAAGCGTAACAAGTTCAACTTCAATTAAAAACATAGAGACTAAAATAGTTCAAACTAAGAATATCACACGGAAAACATCTTTGGTTCCCATGGTCCTAATAACGCTCTCCTCCGTCACACGCCCCGCACGTCCTTCCCTTTACGAAAAACATTTTTTAAAGAGAAAGGGTGAGTATTGCAAAAACAATACCCAGTAAAGTAACCTCGCTCATGAGGTTTGGGATATGCATACACATACAATCATAATCTCTAAACTCATGCATAACATACATAGATGGGATCTAAAACTTTCTAGAGTTGCGAGTCTTTAATCCATGGTTGTATATTCAATTATCGTGCCTTTAATCCATGATTGCTTATTCGATTGCAGTCTTTAATCCATGGTTGCTCATTCAATTGCAGTCTTTAATCCGTGGCTATTCATTCCATTGCCAGTCTTTAATCCATGGCTATTCATTTAATTGTGAGGCCATTGGTCATCACGAGTCATTTCATTTGACCCTTAGGTCTCTATTGCATGTTTGACCATGCAGAGCGATCTCGGGATAACCAATGTCCACACTATTCGTTAAATCATTTTCGTGGCATACAAAACATGCATGAGATCCCATCAGTCACATAATCATGGTGTACATATCACAAACATCATCATCAATATATCATTCATACTTTCTCATGGGCATGGCGTGAAAAATCATACTTTTGTAAGAAACATGAAACATTCTCATACAAACTCTTTGTCCTATTCTCACATGAAATAATGGGATCCTTATACATAACGTGCGAGAATACTTTCACATAAAATAATGGTTCATTTTCACATAATACATGAAGTATTTGCACATAAAATATCACGTATGCTCAAAATAATATACGTGTATTTTCATGTGAAAAATATAAACTATCTCGCATAAAATCATGAAAATCATTTTCATTTACTTCCATTAAAAGTTAAGCCACGAGGTCCCTTACCTCGAGCTTCAATTTTACTCCAAAACTGATCGAACTCCTCGCTTACTCTCCTTTTAGTGAAACACCGCTTCACACCATAATTTAGAAATCAAACTCCAAGTATTCACACTTAAACCCTAATCATGCGAACCTTGAAATACGCATTAAGGCGTCGTGTCCCGCTTACCTCGAGCTCAAAGCGAACACCTACTAATTCTTAGTCCGTTTTGGCGATCAATCCCGCTCCAAGTTCGCTTCCTACAAAAGATATTCGAACGTAACCTAAGTTCTCAACCAAAGCGCTTAAATAATCGGCGGTATACAAATAATTCTAAATCAAACTTGATACTTATACGATCTCTCACCGAGCGATCAAACCTTGCTGCTTTGTAAGGTCACGGCGGCGATGAAGGAGAGGGCTCTCAGGCTGCGGCGTGGCGGCGGTGGAGGTGGGAGTTGCGGGACGGTGAGCTCGCGATGATGAAGTTCGGCGACGCTGCAGAGGCTTACCCTCGTTCGGAAGAGTTGCGGTCGACTTCCGTCCGAGGTTGGTGGCGACTCTAGCTGCGCTGCGGGAATTTGCGGACGGTGAACTCCTCGACCTCACGGCGGCGGCGGCTCAAGACCAGCGATCGCGGTGCGGCGACTCACGCCGCGTCGATCACGGCGTGAGATCTTCGCGCGAATCCGCAGGCCGGGTGGCGGTGTAAGGCTGGCATCTTTGCCGGCGAGGAACGACCGGCGCGGCGGCGGGCTTGGTGGCGGCAACACGTGCTAGGCGTTTCGCGGATCGGGAAGAAAGCGGCTCGTCGGCCTTCCGTCGATGCTCGCGAGTTCGAGTGGTGCCGCGGTGCTTCCGTTCGCGAGTTCGCGGCGTGAAAGTTGGGATGCTTTCGTGATTTCCGCCGTGGAGTCGCACAATGAAGGTAAAGGTCGCCTAGGTTGAACACGAGAAGAGAGAAGAAGAAGGTGGTACTATGTTAGGGTTAGGGTTTGTAAAAAGAGATGGAGGTGGTGTGATTAGGGTTAGGGTTTTTGGTTCCAACCTTCTTCTCTTGTAACTATATATATATATATGAATATAGGGTTGAACAATGAGGTCTAGGTTATTGTTAAAAGTCCCAATTACCCTTACCAAGACATTATTTACTAAGTGTCCTTGTCATTTCCTTTCCCTTTAATTTCATAAGTAATCTTATTCTATAAGGAGCCATTCACTTAAACTAAACCAAAATTAAGGTTTCACTCTCACCGAGCTTGATTAAAAACACCAATCCAACTAAATACAACGGCTAATAGAATGTTAATTAAAATAACTAATAGTACCTGAGATGGCGGTCGTCACATTTAGAGATTAAACAACCTCTTTAAATTATTTCCCTATTTATTCTTTTATTGGAAAAAGTGAAGAACCTTCAGAATAAAATGTATAAATCAAGTGAGATTAAATTTTAATAATGATTTTTGGTGGTTTTAGTTACCTCTGGAAAGTCTCGAATATTTTTCGGTAGATAACGTCAACCCTATTTTTAGAGATTAAATAACCTTATAATATATTTTTTAAAATTTTTAGTTACTAGAAAATATTAGTATTCTTCATCAAAAAATTTTAAAGTTAGTAATTGACACCTAATTTGATTAAAAAAACAAAAGCTTCAAGATCACAAGACTCTACTTTATGCCTCTAACCCAATTTACTATGCGCTTAAACCCTAAAAAGTTCATTTTAAGCAGACAACAACCAAGTCTTGAGACGTTCATTATTACGTGATAAAATAGTGTGGATTGTAGAATTTTTATGGAGATTAGTTCATTTTTTGAATAAAAAAAAATCATACGACTTTTCGAACAAATACATTTACCTCCTATCAATTACTGTGTTTATGTTTAAAATTTATTTTCTATTTATTCTTTCAATGGAAAAAGTGAAGACCCTTAAGAACATCATGTACAAATGAAGTGAGAAGTGCTTTTAATAATCGTTTTCGGTGGTCATAGTGCTCTCCGGATGTTTTCGGATATTTTACAATTGATAAATTCAACCCTATTTTTAGAGATTAAACAACCTCTTTAAATTATTTCCCTATTTATTCTTTTATTGGAAAAAGTGAAGAACCTTCAGAATAAAATGTATAAATCAAGTGAGATTAAATTTTAATAATGATTTTTTGTGGTTTAGTTACCTCTGGAAGTTCTCGAATATTTTTCGGTAGATAACGTCAACCCTATTTTTAGAGATTAAATAACCTTATAATATATTTTTTAAAATTTTTAGTTACTAGAAAATATTAGTATTCTTCATCAAAAAATTTTAAAGTTAGTAATTGACACCTAATTTGATTAAAAAAAAATAAAAGCTTCAAGATCACAAGACTCTACTTTATGCCTCTAACCCATTTCACTATGCGCTTAAACCCTAAAAAGTCCATTTTAAGCAGACAACAACCAAGTCTTGAGACGTTCATTATTACGTGATAAAATAGTGTGGATTGTAGATTTTTTATGGAGATTAGTTCATTTTTTGAATAAAAAAATTCATACGACTTTTCGAACAAATACATTTACCTCTATTAGATTCTTGTGTTTATGTTTAAAATTTATTTTCTATTTATTCTTTCAATGGAAAAAGTGAAGACCCTTAAGAACATCATGTACAAATGAAGTGAGAAGTGCTTTTAATAATCGTTTTGGTGGTCATAGTGCTCTCTGATGGATGTTTAGGATATTTTACAATTGATAAATTCAACCCTATTTTTAGAGATTAAACAACCTCTTTAAATTATTTCCCTATTTATTCTTTTATTGGAAAAAGTGAAGAACCTTCAGAATAAAATGTATAAATGAAGTGAGATTAAATTTTAATAATGATTTTTTTGTGGTTTTAAGTGAGCTCTGGAAGTTCTCGAATATTTTTGGTGAGATAACGTCAACCCTATTTTTAGAGATTAAATAACCTTATAATATATTTTTAAAATTTTTAGTTACTAGAAAATATTAGTATTCTTCATCAAAAAATTTTAAAGTTAGTAATTGACACCTAATTTGATTAAAAAATAAATAAAAGCTTCAAGATCACAAGACTCTACTTTATGCCTCTAACCCAATTTACTATGCGCTTAAACCCTAAAAAGTCCATTTTAAGCAGACAACAACCAAGTCTTGAGACGTTCATTATTACGTGATAAAATAGTGTGGATTGTAGATTTTTATGGAGATTAGTTCATTTTTGAATAAAAAAAAATTCATACGACTTTTCGAACAAATACATTTACCTCCTATCGATTCATTGTGTTTATGTTTAAAATTTATTTTCTATTTATTCTTTCAATGGAAAAAGTGAAGACCCTTAAGAACATTATGTACAAATGAAGTGAGAAGAGCTTTTAATAATCGTTTTCGGTGGTCATAGTGCTCTCCGGAAGTTTCCGGATATTTTACAATTGATAAATTCAACCATATTTTTAGAGATTAAACAACCTCTTTAAATTATTTTCCTATTTATTCTTTTATTGGAAAAAGTGAAGAACCTTCAGAATAAAATGTATAAATCAAGTGAGATTAAATTTTAATAATGATTTTTTGTGGTTTTAGTTACCTCTGGAAGTTCTCGAATATTTTTCGGTAGATAACGTCAACCCTATTTTTAGAGATTAAATAACCTTATAATATATTTTTTAAAATTTTTAGTTACTAGAAAATATTAGTATTCTTCATAAAAAAATTTAAAGTTAGTAATTGACACCTAATTTGATTAAAAAAAAAAAAACAAAAGCTTCAAGATCACAAGACTCTACTTTATGCCTCTAACCCAATTTACTATGCGCTTAAACCCTAAAAAGTTCATTTTAAGCAGACAACAACCAAGTCTTGAGACGTTCATTATTACGTGATAAAATAGTGTGGATTGTAGAATTTTTATGGAGATTAGTTCATTTTTGAATAAAAAAAAAAATTCATACGACTTTTCGAACAAATACATTTACCTCTATTAGTTCTTTGTGTTTATGTTTAAAATTTATTTTCTATTTATTCTTTCAATGGAAAAAGTGAAGACCCTTAAGAACATTATGTACAAATGAAGTGAGAAGAGCTTTTAATAATCGTTTTGGTGGTCATAGTGCTCTCAGAAAGTTTAGGATATTTTACAATTGATAAATTCAACCCTATTTTTAGAGATTAAACAACCTCTTTAAATTATTTCCCTATTTATTCTTTTATTGGAAAAAGTGAAGAACCTTCAGAATAAAATGTATAAATCAAGTGAGATTAAATTTTAATAATGATTTTTTGTGGTTTTAGTTACCTCTGGAAGTTCTCGAATATTTTTTTTGGTGAGATAACGTCAACCCTATTTTTAGAGATTAAATAACCTTATAATATATTTTTTAAAATTTTTAGTTACTAGAAAATATTAGTATTCTTCATAAAAAAATTTAAAGTTAGTAATTGACACCTAATTTGATTAAAAAAAAAAAAAAAAACAAAAGCTTCAAGATCACAAGACTCTACTTTATGCCTCTAACCCAATTTACTATGCGCTTAAACCCTAAAAGTTCATTTTAAGCGGACAACAACCAAGTCTTGAGGCGTTCATTATTACGTGATAAAATAGTGTGGATTGTAGAATTTTTATGGAGATTAGTTCATTTTTGAATAAAAAAAAAATTCATACGACTTTTCGAACAAATACATTTACCTCCTATTAGTTTCTTGTGTTTATGTTTAAAATTTATTTTCTATTTATTCTTTCAATGGAAAAAGTGAAGACCCTTAAGAACATTATGTACAAATGAAGTGAGAAGAGCTTTTAATAATCGTTTTTGGTGGTCATAGTGCTCTCAGGAAGTTTAGGATATTTTACAATTGATAAATTCAACCCTATTTTTAGAGATTAAACAACCTCTTTAAATTATTTCCCTATTTATTCTTTTATTGGAAAAAGTGAAGAGCCTTCAGAATAAAATGTATAAATGAAGTGAGATTAAATTTTAATAATGATTTTTTGTGGTTTTAGTTACCTCTGGAAGTTCTCGAATATTTTTAGGTGAGATAACGTCAACCCTATTTTTAGAGATTAAATAACCTTTTAATATATTTTTAAAATTTTTAGCTACTAGAAAATATTAGTATTCTTCATAAAAAATTTTTAAAGTTAGTAATTGACACCTAATTTGAAAAAAATAAAAGCTTCAAGATCACAAGACTCGACTTTATGCCCCTAAACCAATTTACTATGCGCTTAAACCCTAGAAAGTTCATTTTAAGCAGACAACAACCAAGTCATGAGACGTTCATTATTACGTGATAAAATAGTGTGGATTGTAGAATTTTTATGGAGATTAGTTCATTTTTTGAATAAAAAAAATTCATACGACTTTTCGAACAAATACATTTACCTCCTATTAGTTAATGTGTTTATGTTTAAAATTTATTTTCTATTTATTCTTTCAATGGAAAAAGTGAAGACCCTTAAGAACATTATGTACAAATGAAGTGAGAAGAGCTTTTAATAATCATTTTTCGGTGGTCATAGTGTGCTCCAGGAAGTTTAGGATATTTTACAATTGATAAATTCAACCCTATTTTTAGAGATTAAACAACCTCTTTAAATTATTTTCCTATTTATTCTTTTATTGGAAAAAGTGAAGAACCTTCAGAATAAAATGTATAAATGAAGTGAGATTAAATTTTAATAATGATTTTTTGTGGTTTTAGTTACCTCTGGAAGTTCTCGAATATTTTTCGGTAGATAACGTCAACCCTATTTTTAGAGATTAAATAACCTTTTAATATATTTTTTAAAATTTTTAGCTACTAGAAAATATTAGTATTCTTCATAAAAAAAATTTAAAGTTAGTAATTGACACCTAATTTGATTAAAAAAAAAAATAAAAGCTTCAAGATCACAAGACTCTACTTTATGCCTCTAACCCATTTCACTATGCGCTTAAACCCTAAAAAGTTCATTTTAAGCAGACAACAACCAAGTCTTGAGACGTTCATTATTACGTGATAAAATAGTGTGGATTGTAGATTTTTATGGAGATTAGTTCATTTTTTTGAATAAAAAAAAATTCATACGACTTTTCGAACAAATACATTTACCTCCTATTAGTTACTGTGTTTATGTTTAAAATTTATTTTCTATTTATTCTTTCAATGGAAAAAGTGAAGACCCTTAAGAACATCATGTACAAATGAAGTGAGAAGAGCTTTTAATAATCGTTTTCGGTGGTCATAGTGCTCTCCGGATGTTTTCGGATATTTTACAATTGATAAATTCAACCCTATTTTTAGAGATTAAACAACCTCTTTAAATTATTTCCCTATTTATTCTTTTATTGGAAAAAGTGAAGAACCTTCAGAATAAAATGTATAAATCAAGTGAGATTAAATTTTAATAATGATTTTTGTGGTTTTAGTTACCTCTGGAAGTTCTCGAATATTTTTCGAGAGATAACGTCAACCCTATTTTTAGAGATTAAATAACCTTATAATATATTTTTTAAAATTTTTAGTTACTAGAAAATATTAGTATTCTTCATAAAAAAAATTTAAAGTTAGTAATTGACACCTAATTTGATTAAAAAAAAAAACAAAAGCTTCAAGATCACAAGACTCTACTTTATGCCTCTAACCCATTTCACTATGCGCTTAAACCCTAAAAAGTTCATTTTAAGCGCAGACAACAACCAAGTCTTGAGAGGCGTTCATTATTACGTGATAAAATAGTGTGGATTGTAGAATTTTTATGGAGATTAGTTCATTTTTGAATAAAAAAAAATTCATACGACTTTTAGAACAAATACATTTACCTCCTATTAGTTCTTTGTGTTTATGTTTAAAATTTATTTTCTATTTATTCTTTCAATGGAAAAAGTGAAGACCCTTAAGAACATTATGTACAAATGAAGTGAGAAGAGCTTTTAATAATCGTTTTCGGTGGTCATAGTGCTCTCCGGAAGTTTCAGGATATTTTACAATTGATAAATTCAACCCTATTTTTAGAGATTAAACAACCTCTTTAAATTATTTTCCTATTTATTCTTTTATTGGAAAAAGTGAAGAACCTTCAGAATAAAATGTATAAATGAAGTGAGATTAAATTTTAATAATGATTTTTGTGGTTTTAGTTACCTCTCAGGAAGTTCTCGAATATTTTTAGTGAGATAACGTCAACCCTATTTTTAGAGATTAAATAACCTTATAATATATTTTTAAAATTTTTAGTTACTAGAAAATATTAGTATTCTTCATAAAAAAAATTTAAAGTTAGTAATTGACACCTAATTTGATTAAAAAAAAAAAAAAACAAAAGCTTCAAGATCACAAGACTCTACTTTATGCCTCTAACCCAATTTACTATGCGCTTAAACCCTAAAAAGTTCATTTTAAGCAGACAACAACCAAGTCTTGAGACGTTCATTATTACGTGATAAAATAGTGTGGATTGTAGATTTTTATGGAGATTAGTTCATTTTTGAATAAAAAAATTCATACGACTTTTAGAACAAATACATTTACCTCCTATTAGTTCATTGTGTTTATGTTTAAAATTTATTTTCTATTTATTCTTTCAATGGAAAAAGTGAAGACCCTTAAGAACATTATGTACAAATGAAGTGAGAAGAGCTTTTAATAATCGTTTTGGTGGTCATAGTGCTCTCCAGGAAGTTTTAGGATATTTTACAATTGATAAATTCAACCCAATTTTTAGAGATTAAACAACCTCTTTAAATTATTTCCCTATTTATTCTTTTATTGGAAAAAGTGAAGAACCTTCAGAATAAAATGTATAAATCAAGTGAGATTAAATTTTAATAATGATTTTTTGTGGTTTTAGTTACCTCTGGAAGTTCTCGAATATTTTTCGGTAGATAACGTCAACCCTATTTTTAGAGATTAAATAACCTTATAATATATTTTTTAAAATTTTTAGTTACTAGAAAATATTAGTATTCTTCATCAAAAAATTTAAAGTTAGTAATTGACACCTAATTTGATTAAAAAAAAAAACAAAAGCTTCAAGATCACAAGACTCTACTTTATGCCTCTAACCCAATTTACTATGCGCTTAAACCCTAAAAAGTCCATTTTAAGCAGACAACAACCAAGTCTTGAGACGTTCATTATTACGTGATAAAATAGTGTGGATTGAGAATTTTTATGGAGATTAGTTCATTTTTTGAATAAAAAAAATTCATACGACTTTTCGAACAAATACATTTACCTCCTATTAGTTACTGTGTTTATGTTTAAAATTTATTTTCTATTTATTCTTTCAATGGAAAAAGTGAAGACCCTTAAGAACATTATGTACAAATGAAGTGAGAAGAGCTTTTAATAATCGTTTTCGGTGGTCATAGTCTCTCCCGGAAGTTTCCGGATATTTTACAATTGATAAATTCAACCCTATTTTTAGAGATTAAACAACCTCTTTAAATTATTTTCCTATTTATTCTTTTATTGGAAAAAGTGAAGAACCTTCAGAATAAAATGTATAAATCAAGTGAGATTAAATTTTAATAATGATTTTTTGTGGTTTTAGTTACCTCTGGAAGTTCTCGAATATTTTTCGGTAGATAACGTCAACCCTATTTTTAGAGATTAAATAACCTTATAATATATTTTTTAAAATTTTTAGTTACTAGAAAATATTAGTATTCTTCATCAAAAAATTTTAAAGTTAGTAATTGACACCTAATTTGATTAAAAAAAAAAAACAAAAGCTTCAAGATCACAAGACTCTACTTTATGCCTCTAACCCAATTTACTATGCGCTTAAACCCTAAAAAGTTCATTTTAAGCAGACAACAACCAAGTCTTGAGACGTTCATTATTACGTGATAAAATAGTGTGGATTGTAGAATTTTTATGGAGATTAGTTCATTTTTTGAATAAAAAAAAATTCATACGACTTTTCGAACAAATACATTTACCTCCTATTAGTTACTGTGTTTATGTTTAAAATTTATTTTCTATTTATTCTTTCAATGGAAAAAGTGAAGACCCTTAAGAACATTATGTACAAATGAAGTGAGAAGAGCTTTTAATAATCGTTTTCGGTGGTCATAGTGCTCTCCGGAAGTTTCAGGATATTTTACAATTGATAAATTCAACCCTATTTTTAGAGATTAAACAACCTCTTTAAATTATTTTCCTATTTATTCTTTTATTGGAAAAAGTGAAGAACCTTCAGAATAAAATGTATAAATCAAGTGAGATTAAATTTTAATAATGATTTTTTGTGGTTTTAGTTACCTCTGGAAGTTCTCGAATATTTTTCGGTAGATAACGTCAACCCTATTTTTAGAGATTAAATAACCTTATAATATATTTTTTAAAATTTTTAGTTACTAGAAAATATTAGTATTCTTCATCAAAAAATTTAAAGTTAGTAATTGACACCTAATTTGATTAAAAAAAAAAACAAAAGCTTCAAGATCACAAGACTCTACTTTATGCCTCTAACCCAATTTACTATGCGCTTAAACCCTAAAAAGTTCATTTTAAGCAGACAACAACCAAGTCTTGAGACGTTCATTATTACGTGATAAAATAGTGTGGATTGTAGAATTTTTATGGAGATTAGTTCATTTTTTGAATAAAAAAATTCATACGACTTTTCGAACAAATACATTTACCTCTATTAGGTACTCCTAATAGGTTACTGTGTTTATGTTTAAAATTTATTTTCTATTTATTCTTTCAATGGAAAAAGTGAAGACCCTTAAGAACATTATGTACAAATGAAGTGAGAAGAGCTTTTAATAATCGTTTTCGGTGGTCATAGTGCTCTCCGGAAGTTTCCGGATATTTTACAATTGATAAATTCAACCCTATTTTTAGAGATTAAACAACCTCTTTAAATTATTTTCCTATTTATTCTTTTATTGGAAAAAGTGAAGAACCTTCAGAATAAAATGTATAAATCAAGTGAGATTAAATTTTAATAATGATTTTTTGTGGTTTTAGTTACCTCTGGAAGTTCTCGAATATTTTTCGGTAGATAACGTCAACCCTATTTTTAGAGATTAAATAACCTTATAATATATTTTTTAAAATTTTTAGTTACTAGAAAATATTAGTATTCTTCATCAAAAAATTTAAAGTTAGTAATTGACACCTAATTTGATTAAAAAAAAAAAAAACAAAAGCTTCAAGATCACAAGACTCTACTTTATGCCTCTAACCCAATTTACTATGCGCTTAAACCCTAAAAAGTTCATTTTAAGCAGACAACAACCAAGTCTTGAGACGTTCATTATTACGTGATAAAATAGTGTGGATTGTAGAATTTTTATGGAGATTAGTTCATTTTTTGAATAAAAAAAAATCATACGATTTTTCGAACAAATACATTTACCTCCTATTAGTTACTGTGTTTATGTTTTAATATTTATTTTCTATTTATTCTTTCAATGGAAAAAGTGAAGACCCTTAAGAACATTATGTACAAATGAAGTGAGAAGAGCTTTTAATAATCGTTTTCGGTGGTCATAGTGCTCTCCGGAAGTTTCCGGATATTTTACAATTGATAAATTCAACCCTATTTTTAGAGATTAAACAACCTCTTTAAATTATTTTCCTATTTATTCTTTTATTGGAAAAAGTGAAGAACCTTCAGAATAAAATGTATAAATCAAGTGAGATTAAATTTTAATAATGATTTTTTGTGGTTTTAGTTACCTCTGGAAGTTCTCGAATATATTTCGGTAGATAACGTCAACCCTATTTTTAGAGATTAAATAACCTTATAATATATTTTTTAAAATTTTTAGTTACTAGAAAATTGTAATGCCCCTACTTTTCAATGACTAAACTCTTAGGGACATTACTACACATGCATGCATTTGTAGGCCAAGAGATAAAAAGATCTTTAATAAACCTCCAATTAAAATAATTTGTCTTTAGGGATCCCAAATAAAACGTTTAAAACAGATAAGAGGAGCAGTTTAACATGGCCTGTTTAAAATCTGTAAAGTAAATTTAGACTTCAAAAACATAAAGGAACAACATCAGTTATAAAAGAAATGTGCGGAAAACATGTCTATTCCCATGGCTCTAGTAACGCGCTCCTCAGTCACTCGCCTCGCACGTCCTTGGCTTTACCTGAAAACATTTTTAAAAGAAAGGGTGAGTATTGTAAAACAATACCCAGTAAGTGACCTCGTTCACGAGGTTTGGGATATGCATACACATACAATCATGACTTTAAACTTGTTCGAAATGTACATATCACGGGACCTAAAACTTTCTCATATTGTCAGTCTTTAATCCATGACTTCCTTTTTATTTGTGTGGCCGATTGGTCATCCCTGAGTCATTTCATTTTGAGTCCTCACAGACACCTGTAATAATTTGAGTCCCTCATGGACACTGTAATAATTTGAGTCCTCACAGACCCCTGTAATTTGACCCATAGGGTCTCTATTGCATGTTTGACCATGCACATAATGCTCTCAGGAGACCAATGTCCACACTTTTCATTAATTCATTTCATGACATACATAACATGCATGAGGTCCCATCATTCATCATAACTATAATGTATATGCCACAACCATTATCATCGATATGCAAATCATGACTTTTCACATCGGATAGGCTTAATAATACTCGCAGTACAAAATCATGCAATATTCTCATAGATAATATCGTACTATCCTCACATGAAATTTGGAATATCCTTACATAAAATACAAAGACATTCTCGCATAAAATACTAGATTATTCTCGCATAAATTATTGAGATATCTTCTCATAGAATATCAAAGTATTTTCACATAAAATCTCGGGATATTCTCTTATAAAAATCATTAAATCCTTTTAAGTAAAATCTCGTACTAATTTCACATAAAATATTGAAGTTCGTTTTCTTTAATCCCATTTAAAAAGATTCGGCACAAAGTCCCTTACCAAAGCCTTCGCTTAAAACTCCTCATGCTCCGCTCCTAACTCGAGTGTTCATCACACTCGTGATTAGTACGGATCCCTAATTCCATTTCACCAATCCCTAATTAGTTAAAATAAGTATAACTTAGAGTCTACATTGAAATTAGTTGGGATATCGAGTAATAAACAAGCGAAATTACCCAACCGGAGGTGAAAACGAACTCGGGAATCAAAGCAGTGGTCGGGGCGGCCGGCGAGCGCGCGCGGCAGGCGTATGGCGGCCGTGGCGGCGCGGCGGTGTGGTGGCGAGGCGGCGCGTCTCTTGGCGCGTGATGGTCGATTTGTGAAGTTCTTGAGCCGATCTATTCAAAACCAACCGCCATTCACTTGAAACCGGTCGGAATAACATCTAAAACTCGAACCAAAGTCGGACCAACAACCCAAGAACTTACTCCGACGACCTGCAGTGCGCGGCTCTAGGTTTCGAGGCTCGCGACTCCAGCGAGGAAAGCCTCCAACACAGACGCGTGCGATGGGTGAGGACTGACGGCGTGTGCAACCGTGGACGTTCCAGAGGCGAACGACTTGGTGGCGGCTTCGCGTTCAACAGATCCAGTGGTTGACGACAGGTACGACGGCGAATGCGGCGTGTGAGTCTCTGGTACGGGAGAAGAAGTGGTGTGGTGGATTCGATTCCGACGAGCTCAAACGTTCGAGACGAACCACGACTTGACGACGAGGATGATGGCGGTGGATCTTCGTGGTGGTCAAGCTGCCGGCGAGAGGTACTCTCCGTTTGTGAGGAAGGTGCGTGCGAATGGGGAAGTGAGAAGAGAGAAGGTACCTCGAAAATCGTGCCCCCTTAGTAAAGAAAACCCTAATTCCTCTTTAAAACTAAAATTACAATAATGCCCCTTTGTCTAACCATAACCACTAAAATGTCCCTTTGACACATTTAATTTCTTTCCAAAGGCCTCTAATTAACCAAAATTCTCAATTAGCACTTTATTATCTTGAATTTGTAATTTCAAAGTCTAACTAATTTAAATTCTAAGAACTTAGACTAAAACACGCCTATAAAAGGTACTTAACGTTTTGAGGCGTTACAATCTTCCCTCCTTAAGAACTTTCGTCCTCGAAAGTTTCTAACCTTATAATACTATGGGGAAAGCTTGCTCACATCCGCTCCACTTGGTTACGACGAGTCTTTGATCCTTATGCAAGAATTAGCACTAGCTGCTCCTCAAGTATTACATCTTAATGTAAACTTATTATCCAATAGTCTCATAACTTTAACTTGAGCTCCTTCTCTTCACTGGAGTCTTTCTACTAAGGCCTACGTAAGTGAGGCCCTTGACTCGGATTCTAAATTTGGAAAGTTTCAGATTCAACTTCGAAGATAATTCGGGATATTTAGCTCGTATTTCTTTCTTTAGTCCTTTAATTAGTTTCTTCCGTTTTGTGGTTTTGGGATGGAATTCTTTGCTAACACGGTTCCATTGTTGTTGAACTTCAAAATCCTCTTTAAGGTTTGCTACACCAGCTATTAGCGTTCATTTCAAGACATGACTCGATAATTTCCTCTAGTCATTGCCTCCCTAACCTCATCACCTTCACCAAAGATGTGACTTCAAGGGCAGAGTTAGGAACTTTGTTTGGTTGATCAAGACTCTTTAGACTATTGGTTAACCTTTCGCTACTCTCCACGACCTTTTAGTAAACGTTGTCGTGGCAATCTCGCTCACATGCTTACTTAATTAACTTTGGGGCTTTCCAATGCAATCAATAACTCGCTGAAAGTTTTAAGTCATGTTAAGAGTAACTCGAACATAGGTATCCCTTGGTTGTCGTGACACATAATGTGTTCCATGAAACTTTACCAATCTTACTATAAAATTGCTCCGAAAATTTCGGCAGCATAACGACATAACTACAACAAAACCAAAATTTTTCTCTAACACCTGTTTGATAGAAATGCACTTCTAAAATCAGGCAACCAACTAGTCACGCCTCCAAACTTCATTTCAAGATTTACTCAGAGTTCAGAACACACACTACGAAGGAATGTTGAACAACAAGATATGAATGAAACACAATTCCTTTAGTTGTAAACAAGAATTCTTTAAAGGCAAGGAAACCTAGCAATCAGGTTACAACCCTAACTTTAACACAAACTTTAAAAGGAGTTAACAAACTATTCTTGTCTTACCTTGCTTTAGAACCAAATCAATTATAGATTTACACACTAAGTGTCAAGTTTTTTCATTATAAGTTCTAAGTCATGAATGAAGAAACTTAACTTAACCCATCTTATGTCCCACTATCTTACGTGAAGCGTAAAATGAACTTTTAATGTTGCATTGATGCACAAGTTCATACCTCTATGGAGACATCACTGTAGACTCGTAATGTTCATCGCGCGGCTCAAACTCTATCTTAAGATCTCTTAACTCAAATTCCTGATTGGCGATAACTCGTCCTCATATTCAACATAGAGGATATGTATATATATATATATATATACTTCTTTTTAAAACAAGTTATTCATGAAGCAACTCGTACTTTAATTAACCTCTCCTCAGCCTACGGCACAACGCAACAGTCAATCACATCACTCCCCTTAATATAACTCGACCGATAATAACCTCGATATTAAGCGGTCTCGCGAAAAGGAATTTAGTCTTTTACAACACCGTCTCCCTTTATCTTTCACTCCTTTAAATATCCTGCTCAAGTAATCACTTGAATGTAATGAAACTTTCTTAACACTAATAGGGTTTGATACTTTATAAAGGCATCCACTACGTTTCCTAACTTTTTCGACTCTTTAGTCATGAAACCCTAACATTCAAACCTTGAATACGAATACTTTATTCCACACCTCTAGACTTTGAACTTTTCAAGAAATTATAAGATTCCTCTGCCAAGGCTCTACTCACGGAACTTAGTTGTTTAAAGTTTTCATGGAAGGCTCTCACATCGCAGTGTCCACTCTTTCCCTCTTTTGTCCAAACTAGTTAATAGTGTGCAGTTGCGTGTCCAATCTTGACCAAATTTCTCTTAAGCCTTACATCTCCAACTCAGACATTTCCTTTCCAATATCACCCACCTGAGGTCGCATACTCGTCTTTTCTTAGCTTAACAAATTCCCTTATGCTCATCTTTTGAAGTTTACTTGAGCACTTAACTCCTTAGTGACCTTTCGACTACTTCCATATCTCAGGACTTACTCTTCCCTCCTTATGCCTAAAGCCATCCTTCCGAATTGTCATTTCTACCCCTTCTTAGGCTTGGTTTAACTAGAACGTCTCCGACAACTTTATCCCAACAATGATTTACCTTTTTCTTGAGCACTAAGTCTATCAAGCCTATAAACATTAGGGGTATTTAAGCAAAATCTCTACAATCTTTATGATGTTAAGTAAGGTGATTTGAAAGTTGTCTCGGAAAATCTAATCCCTGGTTCATGACCGGCGCTAACTTGACTCCAAAATCATCTTAAGGAACACTATGCTCCTCGTACTGGTGGAATAGGTCGTTCATTCAAAACGAAGAGATTTATCCTTAGCAACAACTGTCTCCACCTCTCATCTCTCATGCACGAGCATAAGGATACACCTTCCTCCTTTACGCAAACCCCTTATTACTCCTTATGGCGATAAACTACTATCAACTCTTACATGGAAGGTCATGCACCTATGACTTGAGTTCTTTTACTCTCTTTGGAGCATTCGGTAAGGAGTATTAGAAATTTCTTATACTCTCTACTTTTAATTCCATATTTAAGTTCTCCATCTCTCTTGTGTTAGGGGTAACTTTAAAAGATAAAACCTTCCTTATCTAACACTAACGCATGATACTCGTGCTTACTCTCCTTGACTTAGCTTTCTTCTTTTAGTAAGATTAAGGACTTTCTCAACTATTTGTACTCGTTTGGTTATAATGTCAAATTCACTAAAACCTCTCTTAAGAAACCATCAACATAGCCTTTACTAAAGGAACCTTATAGTTTTCGCTTTCTAATGGTCGCTTGACCATTACCATCGTGACATTTTACTAGTTGAAGGAAGTTCCTCTCACTTGATTGCTATATAGCGAAGAAGAGATTCAAAGCACTTCCTCTATTAACCTGAATCCTCTCTCCTTAACCCTTTGATTGGGGAAAAGAAACTTTATTGCATAAGAGTTCAAGGGTAACATCACATGTTATCTCTTTCAAGTTGTACACATACATTTAGTCCAATGGTAGAAATTAGTGGCAAGGTTCTTATACACATTCCACAAGCTTGAATACACAAGTGATCATATGAAAGTCAATTCGTGCACAAGTTCACGGAGTCCCGACAATCAATTTTCTTGTGTTCTCAAACTAAAATTCTAACTCCTTACTTTCCTTCTTTATACTTGTCTTTATTAAGTTTATTTAGCTTATTGAATCGCTTCAAACTTCGTATCATGCCCACCGTGAGAAACACATTAATTGTGTATATCCTTGTGGCTCTCCTATCAGAGCAATGGTAAAAATGAAATCGAAGTGTTTCAAGTATTTTGAAAAAGGCTAATTTTCATCTCAACATTAACAATCTATTTTTTCCCTTTACATCTCGAGCCCATTTTCAAAACACTTTTGCTCTCTTTACCTTTCAATTCCTTAAATACTATGGTTATGCATTCACTTGAAGATGAAGGGACTTTATTCAGGAACCAACAAAGTCGAAAATTCTAAAGTGGTACGTTTACTAAATCTCATACCTTTCTATCCAATTGATCTAGCATGAATGAATGAGACCACTAACCTCTTACCGAACACATTCAAACTTTGAACTTCTCATGAGTAGTCTTAACTTTTATTATTGAAAACTATACTTAAGTAATCTAGTTTCTTAGCAACCTTTAACACTCTAACCTCTTAAGTCTTACTCTTTACTCCCTTGGTCAGAGCGGACCTTTTAATAATCCACAACATGTGTTTTATGGCTATAAAACTTCATTTTTAGCGTAAACATTCTTAACTAAAATATTTTCCTTTCTATCATCAATAGTAGGGATCACATGTATTCTCTTTCCTTTCGGCGTAAGATCACGCGTCAACTCTATGACATATACGCATATAGATTCACATATAAGCATTTCATTTATGCAATTCCTTTTCATAGACATATAGTTTAGCTCATACATTCTCATTCTTTCTTAGTTTGGAAATTCATCAAACTCGATTTTTATATAAAAATATCTTCACAAAGAATACTAAGTTTTTTTTTCACGAAAAATAAAACTTTTAGTTTCAAGGCATACCTGGCGGTGACTGGAGTTGCTACTTAGCCATGGGATACTTGTTGCTTTACTCGTAAGTTTAGTCTACAAGACCTATAACCTTGGGCTCTGATACCAACTGTAACGCCCCTACTTTTCAATGACTAAACTCTTAGGGACATTACTACACATGCATGCATTTGTAGGCCAAGAGATAAAAAGATCTTTAATAAACCTCCAATTAAAATAATTTGTCTTTAGGGATCCCAAATAAAACGTTTAAAACAGATAAGAGGAGCAGTTTAACATGGCCTGTTTAAAATCTGTAAAGTAAATTTAGACTTCAAAAACATAAAGGAACAACATCGCTTATAAAAGAAATGTGCGGGGAAACATGTCTATTCCCATGGCTCTAGTAACGCGCCTCCGTCACTCGCCCTGCACGTCCTTGGCCTTACCTGAAAACATTTTTAAAAGAAAGGGTGAGTATTGTAAAACAATACCCAGTAAGTGACCTCGTTACCGAGGTTTGGGATATGCATACACATACAATCATGACTTTAAACTTGTTCGAAATGTACATATGCGGGACCTAAAACTTTCTCATATTGTCAGGTCTTTAATCCATGACTTCCTTTTTATTTGTGTGGCCGACTGGTCATCCACGAGTCATTTCATTTTGAGTCCTCATGGACCCTGTAATAATTTGAGTCCTCATGACTTCTGTAATAATTTGAGTCCTCATGGACACACTGTAATTTGACCCATAGGGTCTCTATTGCATGTTTGACCATGCACATAATGCTCTCAGGAGACCAATGTCCACACTTTTCATTAATTCATTTCATGACATACATAACATGCATGAGGTCCCATCATTCATCATAACTATAATGTATATGCCACAACCATTATCATCGATATGCAAATCATGACTTTTCACATCAGATAGGGCGTAATACTCGCGTACAAAATCATGCAATATTCTCATAGATAATACTGTACTATCCTCACATGAAATACTGGAATATCCTTACATAAAATACAAAGACATTCTCGCATAAAATACTAGATTATTCTCGCATAAATTATTGAGATATCTTCTCATAGAATATCAAAGTATTTTCACATAAAATCTCGGGATATTCTCTTATAAAAATCATTAAATCCTTTTAAGTAAAATCTCGTACTAATTTCACATAAAATATTGAAATTCGTTTTCTTTAATCCCATTTAAAAGATTCGGCACAAAGTCCCTTACCAAAGCCTTCGCTTAAAACTCCTCATGCTCCGCTCCTAACTCAGTGTTCATCACACTCGTGATTAGTACGCCGGATCCCTAATTCCATTTCACCAATCCCCTAATTAGTTAAAATAAGTATAACTTAGAGTCTACATTGAAATTAGTTGGGATATCGAGTAATAAACAAGCGAAATTACCCAACCGGAGGTGAAACGAACTCGGGAATCAAAGCAGGTGGGCCGGAGCGACTCATGAGCGGCGGGCGTGACCGATCGGCGGCAAATGCAGGCAGTGGCGGCCGCGGCGCGCGTGTGGTGGTGGCGGGAGGCGCGCGTCTTGGCGCGTGATGGTCGATTTGTGAAGTTCTTGAGCCGATCTATTCAAAACCAACCGCCATTCACTTGAAACCCGGTCGAATAACATCTAAAACTCGAACCAAAGTCGGACCAACAACCCAAGAACTTACTCCGACGCACCTTGGTCGCGGCTCTAGGTTTCGAGGCTCGCGACTCAGCGAGGAAAGCCTCCAACACGACGCGCGCGATGGGTGAGGCCCGGACGGCGTGTGCAACCGTGGACGCGTTCGAGGCGAACGACTTGGTGGCGGCCGCGTTCAGCGAGATCCGGCGGTTGACGGCGTGTACGACGGCGCGACACCGGCGTGTGAGTCTCGGTGGGAGGAAGTGGTGGCGGTGGATTCCGACGGAGGTCAAACGTTCGGACGAACCGCTGACTTGACGACGAGGATGATGGCGGTGGATCTTCGTGGTGGTCAAGCTGCCGGCGAGAGGTACTCTCCGTTTGCGAGGAAGGTGCGTGCGAATGGGGAAGTGAGAGAGAGAAGGTACTCGAAAAAATCGTGCCCCCTTAGTAAAGAAAACCCTAATTCCTCTTTAAAACTAAAATTACAATAATGCCCCTTTGTCTAACCATAACCACTAAAATGTCCCTTTGACACATTTAATTTCTTTCCAAAGGCCTCTAATTAACAAAAATTCTCAATTAGCACTTTATTATCTGTAATTTGTAATTTCAAAGTCTAACTAATTTAAATTCTAAGAACTTAGACTAAAACACGCCTATAAAAGGTACTTAACGTTTTGAGGCGTTACAATAGTATTCTTCATCAAAAAATTTAAAGTTAGTAATTGACACCTAATTTGATTAAAAAAAAAAAAACAAAAGCTTCAAGATCACAAGACTCTACTTTATGCCTCTAACTCAATTTACTATGCGCTTAAACCCTAAAAAGTCCATTTTAAGCAGACAACAACCAAGTCTTGAGACGTTCATTATTACGTGATAAAATAGTGTGGATTGAGAATTTTTATGGAGATTAGTTCATTTTTTGAATAAAAAAAATTCATACGACTTTTCGAACCAATACATTTACCTCCTATTAGTTACTGTGTTTATGTTTAAAATTTATTTTCTATTTATTCTTTCAATGGAAAAAGTGAAGACCCTTAAGAACATTATGTACAAATGAAGTGAGAAGAGCTTTTAATAATCGTTTTTCTGGTGGTCATAGTGCTCTCCTAAGTTTAGGATATTTTATAATTGATAAATTCAACCCTATTTTTAGAGATTAAACAACCTCTTTAAATTATTTTCCTATTTATTCTTTTATTGGAAAAAGTGAAGAACCTTCAGAATAAAATGTATAAATCAAGTGAGATTAAATTTTAATAATGATTTTTTGTGGTTTTAGTTACCTCTGGAAGTTCTCGAATATTTTTCGGTAGATAACGTCAACCCTATTTTTAGAGATTAAATAACCTTATAATATATTTTTTAAAATTTTTAGTTACTAGAAAATATTAGTATTCTTCATCAAAAAATTTAAAGTTAGTAATTGACACCTAATTTGATTAAAAAAAAACAAAAGCTTCAAGATCACAAGACTCTACTTTATGCCTCTAACCCAATTTACTATGCGCTTAAACCCTAAAAAGTTCATTTTAAGCGGATAACAACCAAGTCTTGAGACGTTCATTATTACGTGATAAAATAGTGTGGATTGTAGATTTTTTATGGAGATTAGTTCATTTTTTGAATAAAAAAATTCATACGACTTTTCGAACAAATACATTTACCTCCTATTAGTTACTGTGTTTATGTTTAAAATTTATTTTCTATTTATTCTTTCAATGGAAAAAGTGAAGACCCTTAAGAACATTACGTATAAAATGAAGTGAGAAGAGCTTTTAATAATCGTTTTCGGTGGTCATAGTGCTCTCCGGAAGTTTCCGGATATTTTACAATTGATAAATTCAACCCTATTTTTAGAGATTAAACAACCTCTTTAAATTATTTCCCTATTTATTCTTTTATCGGAAAAAGTGAAGAACATTCAGAATAAAATGTATAAATGAAGTGAGATTAAATTTTAATAATGATTTTTGGTGGTTTTAGTGAGCTCCGGAAGTTCTCGAATATTTTTCGGTAGATAACGTCAACCCTATTTTTAGAGATTAAATAACCTTTTAATATATTTTTTAAAATTTTTAGTTACTAGAAAATATTAGTATTCTTCATAAAAAAAATTTAAAGTTAGGAATTGACACCTAATTTGATTAAAAAAAAAAACAATAGCTTCAAGATCACAAGACTCTACTTTATGCCTCTAACCCATTTCACTATACGCTTAAACCCTAAAAAGTTCATTTTAAGCAGACAACAACCAAGTCTTGAGACGTTCATTATTACGTGATAAAATAGTGTGAATTGTAGATTTTTTATGGAGATTAGTTCATTTTTTGAATAAAAAAAATTCATACGACTTTTCGAACCAATACATTTACCTCCTATTAGTTACTGTGTTTATGTTTAAAATTTATTTTCTATTTATTCTTTCAATGGAAAAAGTGAAGACCCTTAAGAACATTATGTACAAATGAAGTGAGAAGAGCTTTTAATAATCGTTTTCGGTGGTCATAGTGCTCTCCGGAAGTTTCCGGATATTTTACAATTGATAAATTCAACCCTATTTTTAGAGATTAAACAACCTCTTTAAATTATTTTCCTATTTATTCTTTTATTGGAAAAAGTGAAGAACATTCAGAATAAAATGTATAAATGAAGTGAGATTAAATTTTAATAATGATTGTTGGTGGTTTTAGTTACCTCTGGAAGTTCTCGAATATTTTTTAGATATACGTCAACCCTATTTTTAGAGATTAAATAACCTTATAATATATTTTTTAAAATTTTTAGTTACTAGAAAATATTAGTATTCTTCATCAAAAAAATTTAAAGTTAGTAATTGACACCTAATTTGATTAAAAAAAAAAAAAAAAAAGCTTCAAGATCACAAGACTCTACTTTATGCCTCTAACCCAATTTACTATGCGCTTAAACCCTAAAAAGTCCATTTTAAGTGCATAACAACCAAGTCTTGAGACATTCATTATTACGTGATAAAATAGTGTGGATTGTAGAATTTTTATGGAGATTAGTTCATTTTTTGAATAAAAAAAAATTCATACGACTTTTTAGAACAAATATATTTACCTCCTATTAGTTTCTGTGTGTTTATGTTTAAAATTTATTTTCTATTTATTCTTTCAATGGAAAAAGTGAAGACCCTTAAGAACATTACGTACAAATGAAGTGAGAAGAGCTTTTAATAATCGTTTTCGGTGGTCATAGTGCTCTCCGGAAGTTTCCGGATATTTTACAATTGAAAAATTCAACCCTATTTTTAGAGATTAAACAACCTCTTTAAATTATTTCCCTATTTATTCTTTTATTGGAAAAAGTGAAGAACATTCAGAATAAAATGTATAAATGAAGTGAGATTAAATTTTAATAATGATTTTTGGTGGTTTTAGTGAGCTCCGTAAGTTCTCGAATATTTTTCGGTAGATAACGTCAACCCTATTTTTAGAGATTAAATAACCTTTTAATATATTTTTTAAAATTTTTAGCTACTAGAAAATATTAGTATTCTTCATAAAAAAAATTTAAAGTTAGGAATTGACACCTAATTTGATTAAAAAAAAAAAACAATAGCTTCAAGATCACAAGACTCTACTTTATGCCTCTAACCCATTTCACTATGCGCTTAAACCCTAAAAAGTTCATTTTAAGCAGACAACAACCAAGTCTTGAGACGTTCATTATTACGTGATAAAATAGTGTGAATTGTAGATTTTTTATGGAGATTAGTTCATTTTTTGAATAAAAAAAATTCATACGATTTTTCGAACAAATACATTTACCTCCTATTAGTTACTGTGTTTATGTTTAAAATTTATTTTCTATTTATTCTTTCAATGGAAAAAGTGAAGACCCTTAAGAACATCATGTACAAATGAAGTGAGAAGTGCTTTTAATAATCGTTTTCGGTGGTCATAGTGCTCTCCGGATGTTTCCGGATATTTTACAATTGATAAATTCAACCCTATTTTTAGAGATTAAACAACCTCTTTAAATTATTTCCCTATTTATTCTTTTATTGGAAAAAGTGAAGAACCTTCAGAATAAAATGTATAAATGAAGTGAGATTAAATTTTAATAATGATTTTTGGTGGTTTTAGTGAGCTCCGGAAGTTCTCGAATATTTTTCGGTAGATAACGTCAACCCTATTTTTAGAGATTAAATAACCTTTTAATATATTTTTTAAAATTTTTAGCTACTAGAAAATATTAGTATTCTTCATAAAAAAATTTTAAAGTTAGTAATTGACACCTAATTTGATTAAAAAAAAAAAAAAACAAAAGTTTCAAGATCACAAGACTCTACTTTATGCCTCTAACCCAATTTACTATGCGCTTAAACCCTAAAAAGTTCATTTTAAGCAGATAACAACCAAGTCTTGAGACGTTCATTATTACGTGATAAAATAGTGTGGATTGTAGAATTTTTATGGAGATTAGTTCATTTTTTGAATAAAAAAAATTCATACGACTTTTCGAACAAATACATTTACCTCCTATTAGTTACTGTGTTTATGTTTAAAATTTATTTTCTATTTATTCTTTCAATGGAAAAAGTGAAGACCCTTAAGAACATTACGTACAAATGAAGTGAGAAGAGCTTTTAATAATCGTTTTCGGTGGTCATAGTGCTCTCCGGAAGTTTCCGGATATTTTACAATTGATAAATTCAACCCTATTTTTAGAGATTAAACAACCTCTTTAAATTATTTCCCTATTTATTCTTTTATTGGAAAAAGTGAAGAACGTTCAGAATAAAATGTATAAATGAAGTGAGATTAAATTTTAATAATGATTTTTGGTGGTTTTAGTGAGCTCCGGAAGTTCTCGAATATTTTTCGGTAGATAACGTCAACCCTATTTTTAGAGATTAAATATCCTTTTAATATATTTTTTAAAATTTTTAGCTACTAGAAAATATTAGTATTCTTCATAAAAAAAATTAAAAGTTAGTAATTGACACCTAATTTGATTAAAAAAAAAAACAAAAGCTTCAAGATCACAAGACTCTACTTTATGCCTCTAACCCATTTCACTATGCGCTTAAACCCTAAAAAGTTCATTTTAAGCAGACAACAACCAAGTCTTGAGACGTTCATTATTACGTGATAAAATAGTGTGGATTGTAGAATTTTTATGGAGATTAGTTCATTTCTTGAATAAAAAAATTCATACGACTTTTCGAACAAATACATTTACCTCCTATTAGTTACTGTGTTTATGTTTAAAATTTATTTTCTATTTATTCTTTCAATGGAAAAAGTGAAGACCCTTAAGAACATTATGTACAAATGAAGTGAGAAGAGCTTTTAATAATCGTTTTAGGTGGTCATAGTGCTCTCCAGGATGTTTAGGATATTTTACAATTGATAAATTCAACCCTATTTTTAGAGATTAAACAACCTCTTTAAATTATTTCCCTATTTATTCTTTTATTGGAAAAAGTGAAGAACCTTCAGAATAAAATGTATAAATATAGTGAGATTAAATTTTAATAATGATTTTTGGTGGTTTTAGTGAGCTCCGGAAGTTCTCAAATATTTTTCGGTAGATAACGTCAACCCTATTTTTAGAGATTAAATAACCTTTTAATATATTTTTTAAAATTTTTAGCTACTAGAAAATATTAGTATTCTTTATAAAAAAATTAAAAGTTAGTAATTGACACCTAATTTGATTAAAAAAAACAAAAGCTTCAAGATCACAAGACTCTACTTTATGCCTCTAACCCATTTCACTATGCGCTTAAACCCTAAAAAGTTCATTTTAAGCAGACAACAACCAAGTCTTGAGACGTTCATTATTACGTGATAAAATAGTGTGGATTGTAGAATTTTTATGGAGATTAGTTCATTTCTTGAATAAAAAAATTCATACGACTTTTCGAACAAATACATTTACCTCCTATTAGTTACTGTGTTTATGTTTAAAATTTATTTTCTATTTATTCTTTCAATGGAAAAAGTGAAGACCCTTAAGAACATTATGTACAAATGAAGTGAGAAGAGCTTTTAATAATCGTTTTCGGTGGTCATAGTGCTCTCCGGAAGTTTCCGGATATTTTACAATTGATAAATTCAACCCTATTTTTAGAGATTAAACAACCTCTTTAAATTATTTCCCTATTTATTCTTTTATTGGAAAAAGTGAAGAACCTTCAGAATAAAATGTATAAATGAAGTGAGATTAAATTTTAATAATGATTTTTTGTGGTTTTAGTTACCTTTGGAAGTTCTCGAATATTTTTCGGTAGATAACGTCAACCCTATTTTTAGAGATTAAATAACCTTATAATATATTTTTTTACAGTTTTTAGCTACTAGAAAATATTAGTATTCTTCATAAAAAAGTTTTAAAGTTAGTAATTGACACCTAATTTGATTAAAAAAAACCAAAAGCTTCAAGATCACAAGACTCTACTTTATGCCTCTAACCCAATTTACTATGCGCTTAAACCCTAAAAAGTTCATTTTAAGCAGACAACAACCAAGTCTTGAGACGTTCATTATTACGTGATAAAATAGTGTGGATTGTAGATTTTTTATTGAGATTAATTCATTTTTTGAATAAAAAAAATTCATACGACTTTTCGAACAAATACATTTACCTCCTATTAGTTACTGTGTTTATGTTTAAAATTTATTTTCTACTTATTTTCTCAATGGAAAAAGTGAAGACCCTTAAGAACATTATGTACAAATGAAGTGAGAAGAGCTTTTAATAATCGTTTTCGGTGGTCATAGTGATCTCCGGAAGTTTCCGGATGTTTTACAATTGATAAATTCAACCCTATTTTTAGAGATTAAACAACCTCTTTAAATTATTTCCCTTTTTATCTTTTATTGGAAAAAGTGAAGAACCTTCAGAATAAAATGTATAAATGAAGTGAGATTAAATTTTAATAATGATTTTTGGTGGTTTTAGTTACCTCTGGAAGTTCTCGAATATTTTTCAATAGATAACGTCAACCCTATTTTTAGAGATTAAATAACCTTATAATATATTTTTTAAAATTTTTAGTTACTAGAAAATATTAGTATTCTTCACCAAAAAATTTTAAAGTTAGTAATTGACACCTAATTTGATTAAAAAAAAAAAACAAAAGCTTCAAGATCACAAGACTCTACTTTATGCCTCTAACCCAATTTACTATGCGCTTAAACCCTAAAAAGTCCATTTTAAGCAGACAACAACCAAGTCTTGAGACGTTCATTATTACGTGATAAAATAGTGTGGATTGTAGAATTTTTATGGAGATTAGTTCATTTTTTGAATAAAAAAAATTCATACGACTTTTCGAACAAATATATTTACCTCCTATTAGTTACTGTGTTTATGTTTAAAATTTATTTTCTATTTATTCTTTCAATGGAAAAAGTGAAGACCCTTAAGAACATTACGTACAAATGAAGTGAGAAGAGCTTTTAATAATCGTTTTCGGTGGTCATAGTGCTCTCCGGAAGTTTCCGGATATTTTACAATTGATAAATTCAACCCTATTTTTAGAGATTAAACAACCTCTTTAAATTATTTCCCTATTTATTCTTTTATTGGAAAAAGTGAAGAACATTCAGAATAAAATGTATAAATGAAGTGAGATTAAATTTTAATAATGATTTTTGGTGGTTTTAGTGAGCTCCGGAAGTTCTCGAATATTTTTCGGTAGATAACGTCAACCCTATTTTTAGAGATTAAATAACCTTTTAATATATTTTTTAAAATTTTTAGCTACTAGAAAATATTAGTATTCTTCATAAAAAAATTTTAAAGTTAGTAATTGACACCTAATTTGATTAAAAAAAAAAACAAAAGCTTCAAGATCACAAGACTCTACTTTATGCCTCTAACCCATTTCACTATGCGCTTAAACCCTAAAAAGTTCATTTTAAGCAGACAACAACCAAGTCTTGAGACGTTCATTATTACGTGATAAAATAGTGTGGATTGTTGAATTTTTATGGAGATTAGTTCATTTCTTGAATAAAAAAATTCATACGACTTTTCGAACAAATACATTTACCTCCTATTAGTTACTGTGTTTATGTTTAAAATTTATTTTCTATTTATTCTTTCAATGGAAAAAGTGAAGACCCTTAAGAATATTATGTACAAATGAAGTGAGAAGAGCTTTTAATAATCGTTTTCGGTGGTCATAGTGCTCTCCGGAAGTTTCCGGATATTTTACAATTTATAAATTCAACCCTATTTTTAGAGATTAAACAACCTCTTTAAATTATTTCCCTATTTATTCTTTTATTGGAAAAAGTGAAGAACCTTCAGAATAAAATGTATAAATGAAGTGAGATTAAATTTTAATAATGATTTTTGGCGGTTTTAGTGAGCTCCGGAAGTTCTCGGATATTTTTCGGTAGATAACGTCAACCCTATTTTTAGAGATTAAATAACCTTTTAATATATTTTTTAAAATTTTTAGCTACTAGAAAATATTAGTATTCTTCATAAAAAAATTTAAAGTTAGTAATTGACACCTAATTTGATTAAAAAAAAAAACAAAAGCTTCAAGATCACAAGACTCTACTTTATGCCTCTAACCCAATTTACTATGCGCTTAAACCCTAAAAAGTTCATTTTAAGCAGATAACAACCAAGTCTTTAGACGTTCATTATTACGTGATAAAATAGTGTGGATTGTAGAATTTTTATGGAGATTAGTTCATTTTTTGAATAAAAAAAATTCATACGACTTTTCGAACAAATACATTTACCTCCTATTAGTTACTGTGTTTATGTTTAAAATTTATTTTCTATTTATTCTTTCAATGGAAAAAGTGAAGACCCTTAAGAACATTATGTACAAATGAAGTGAGAAGAGCTTTTAATAATCGTTTTAGGTGGTCATATTGCTCTCCGGAATTTTCTGGATATTTTACAATTGATAATTTCAACCCTATTTTTAGAGATTAAAAAACCTCTTTAAATTATTTCCCTATTTATTCTTTTATTGGAAAAAGTGAAGAACCTTCAGAATAAAATGTATAAATGAAGTGAGATTAAATTTTAATAATGATTTTTGGTAGTTTTAGTGAGCTCCGGAAGTTCTCGAATATTTTTCGGTAGATAACGTCAACCCTATTTTTAGAGATTAAATAACCTTTTAATATATTTTTTAAAATTTTTAGATACTAGAAAATATTAGTATTCTTCATAAAAAATTTTAAAGTTAGTAATTGACACCTAATTTGATAAAAAAAAAAAAAAAAACAAAAGCTTCAAGATCACAAGACTCTACTTTATGCCTCTAACCCAATTTACTATGCACTTAAACCCTAAAAGTTCATTTTAAGCGAGATAACAACCAAGTCTTTAGACGTTCATTATTACGTGATAAAATAGTGTGGATTGTAGAATTTTTATGGAGATTAGTTCATTTTTTGAATAAAAAAAATTCATACGACTTTTCGAACAAATACATTTACCTCCTATTAGTTACTGTGCTTATGTTTAAAATTTATTTTCTATATATTCTTTCAATGGAAAAAGTGAAGACCCTTAAGAACATTACGTACAAATGAAGTGAGAAGAGCTTTTAATAATCGTTTTGGTGGTCATAGTGCTCTCAGGAAGTTTAGGATATTTTACAATTGATAAATTCAACCCTATTTTTAGAGATTAAACAACCTCTTTAAATTATTTCCCTATTTATTCTTTTATTTGAAAAAGTGAAGAACATTCAGAATAAAATGTATAAATGAAGTGAGATTAAATTTTAATAATGATTTTTGGTGGTTTTAGTGAGCTCCGGAAGTTCTCGAATATTTTTCGGTAGATAACGTCAACCCTATTTTTAGAGATTAAATAACCTTTTAATATATTTTTTAAAATTTTTAGCTACTAGAAAATATTAGTATTCTTCATAAAAAATTTTAAAGTTAGTAATTGACACCTAATTTGATTAAAAAAACAAAAGCTTCAAGATCACAAGACTCTACTTTATGCCTCTAACCCATTTCACCATGCGCTAAAACCCTAAAAAGTTCATTTTAAGCAGACAACAACCAAGTCTTGAGACGTTCATTATTACGTGATAAAATAGTGTGGATTGTAGAATTTTTATGGAGATTAGTTCATTTCTTGAATAAAAAAATTCATACGACTTTTCGAACAAATACATTTACCTCCTATTAGTTACTGTGTTTATGTTTAAAATTTATTTTCTATTTATTCTTTCAATGGAAAAAGTGAAGACCCTTAAGAACATTATGTACAAATGAAGTGAGAAGAGCTTTTAATAATCGTTTTCGGTGGTCATAGTGCTCTCCGGAAGTTTCCGGATATTTTACAATTGATAAATTCAACCCTATTTTTAGAGATTAAACAACCTCTTTAAATTATTTCCCTATTTATTCTTTTATTGGAAAAAGTGAAGAACCTTCAGAATAAAATGTATAAATATAGTGAGATTGTGACGACCACCATCACACAGTACTACTTTGTATTTTATTTAACGCCTATTAGCCATTGTGATCTAGTCGAATTAGTGTTTTAATCAAGCTCGCGAGAGGGAGGCCAGTAATTTTTGTTTAGCTTATGTGAATTAATTCTTTTGAGATGAGATTAATTACTAATTAAAGGAAAGACAATTTCAAGGGCGTTTTGGTGATTATTGCTTAAATGAGGGGTGTATAAGACTTGACCTAAAACCCTAAACCCTAATCATCCTTAGTATTTAACCATGAGAGAAAAACCCTAGCCACCAACACTTCTCCCTTACATTTTTGCCCTAACCCTAACCCTAGGAGCATTTTGTTCTTCTTCCACAAGCTAACCTAGCCAAGAACCTCCCCTCTCCGAGAATACAACCTTCCGCCGGCCTTCACGAAGAGGAGTCGCACGCCCGGCCACCCGCCGGAGACCCCCTGCACGCGCGTCTGCAGCAAATTTCACGCGGCGAAGGGCTCACGAGCTTAGCCCATTCATTCCGCCTGGCCCACGCAAAACGCCCCACGCGAGCCCCGCGCGGCCGTGGAGTTCGTGCGCGCGCGCACGCTTACACAAGAAGCCTCGCCTCGCCCGCCGACTGTTCGCGAGTCTCGACCATCCGCGAGTCCTCCGCGGCCGCGGCCGAAGGTTCCCAGGCCGCCGTGGCTCGTCTTCATCCATCGAGACGCCGAAGACCACGGGACGATTCCGCCATTCACGCCTCGAAGTCGCGCCGGCGATCCGAACGGAGGTTGCTCGCTCCAGCCGCTCGTCCGTCCACGAGTACAGCAGCAAGCCTCGCCGGAATTCACACGACTTCAACTGCTGCAGCTGGTTGTGGAGCACGCCGCCGCCGGTCAATCGTGATTCGGCCGACGCCGCCCAGCCCCGCTTCCGATCGGCAACACCTACAGCCTCTGAAATTATAATCCGGTGAGGAACCGTTACACCTTCGATTAGAGAGATTGTACAACGATTTTCGGTTAATAAAGCATTTACGTAAGGACTTAAATTGTTGTTCGAACATGACTTTAGGAACCAAATTGGAGCGGAATTGAAGGTCAAACGCCAAGACGGACTAAGGAGTATTAGGTATTCGCATTAAACTTGAGGTAAGCGGGACACGACATCGAAATGCAGTATTTTGAATAACGCATGATTAGGGTTTTAGTGAATATTTGGAAGTTGATTTCAGAAATTATGTGTGAATCAGGTTTTCACTAAAGGGTGGATAGACAGGGAGTCCGAGTAGGTTTTGGAGTAAAATCAAGCTCGAGGTAAGGGACCTCGTGTCGAACTTTTAAATGGGAGTAAACGAAAATGATTTTCATGATTTTATGTGAAATAAGTTCATATTTTCCCACATGAAAATCCACAGATATTATTTTGAGAATACGTGATATTTTATGTGCAAATATTTCGATGTATTATGTGAAAATGAATCATTATTTTATGTGAAAGTATTCTCGTATGTTATGTATAAAGATCCCATTATTTCATGTGAAAATAGGATGAGAGTGTGTATGAGAATGTTTCATGTTCTTACAAAATATGATATTTCACATCGCCCACGAAAGAAAGTATGAATGATATGTTGATGATGATATTTGTGATATGTACACCATGATTATGTGATCGATGGGACCTTATGCATGTTTTGTATGTCACGAAATGAATTAACGAATAGTGTGGACATTGGTTATCCCGAGATCATTTGAAATGACTTAGGATGACCACTCGGCCTCTCACAATTATATGAAATGACCATGGATTAAAGACTCGGCAATTATATGAACACCATGGATTAAAGACACGGCAATTATATGAACGACCATGGATTAAAGACTCGCAATTATATGAACAACCACGGATTAAAGACACGGCAATTAAATGAATAGCCATGGATTAAAGACACGCAACCGAATGAGCAAATCATGGATTAAAGGCTCGACAACTAACTATGCACGACCATGGATTAAAGACACGCAACTTTAGAAAGTTTTAATTCCCATCTATGTATATTATGAATGAGTTTAAAGATCATGATCTGTATGTGTATGCATATCCCAAACCTGTGTAGCGAGGTTACTTATCTGGTATTGTTTATGCAATACTCACCCTTTCTTTTAAAAATGTTTTTCGTGTAAAGGGAAGGACGTGGTGCGGGCGTGTGACGGGAGAGCGTGATTAGGACCATGGGAACCAAAGATAAATTTCCGTGATACTCTTATTTGAACTATCGTTGTCTCTAGGTTTTTATTTGAAGTTAAACTTACTTACGCTTTTTAATAGGCCAAACCGACGTGATGTTTTAAATGATTTGAATGTTTTGTTTTTGTTTGGGATCCCCGGAACTATTTACTTTGAATGGAAAATGGCTTTTAAGTTCTTTTTATCTCTCGGCCTATAAATGCATGCATGCGTAGTAATGTCCCTAGGATTTGATCATAGAAAAGTAGGGGCGTTATAGGTTGGTATCGAGCCCCAGGTTTAAGTGGTTCTCAGAGACTTGCTTACAGAGTAAGTTACAGAGTAGTTCCCATGGTTTAACAACGCTTCGAGCCACCGCTGTGCACGCCTCGATATTTTATTAAGAAAGTAAATGATTACGATATGATACAATATTGTGCATATACATAACCCTAAAAGCCCCAAGGGTGATTCTATCTTATGATTTGAAAGTAAAAGAACCGAAAGTTAGAAACTCTCTATATTGTAGTTTTGACATAATGCCACCTAGAGGACGAGAGGAGAGGTAGAGGACGTGGTAAGAGGTAGGAGGGCAAGGGAAAACATTGACGCCCAAACTGCACTACCCTAGATCGGGAAGATTACTCCACCCGCTCGAGACCTCCCCAGGACCCGCCCGAACGTCGAGGAGAATATCTGGCGATTGCCCCCGTGGCGCACCGGGGGAACGCCAATGTTATGACTATGATGGTGGAGGCCATGCAGAGCCTAGTGCGAGCCACAGTAGCCACCCACCGGCCAAGCAAATCAGGGGCGAAACGACGCAACTCTGGAGTCTCGTTACCTGAAAGACTTCAGGAAGTATGATCCGAGATCTTTCAATGGGTCTTCCAGTGACCCCACTGTGGCGGAGTTGTGGCTGTCCTCCATTGAGACCATCTTCAGACTGATGAACTGCCCTGAGGACCAGAGGGTGTCCTGTGCGACCTTCATGCTGAGGGATGACGCGTACTTGTGGTGGGAGTCCGCCCAAGGAACCATTGTTGCCAGCGGAGAAACGATTACTTGGAACCTATTCAAGGAAGCATTCTGGCGGAAATTCTATCCCGCTGCACTGGCTCGTTACGAGAGCAAAGCGTAATTCTTACAATTGTGCGTAAGCAGAGGAGGCGATGAGATATATGAGAGGAATTTACCCGCCTCATCCCGCTTTTGCCCCCGAGCTAGTGGATACAGAAGCAAAGAAGACTGAGCGCTTCATCATGGGGCTAGATGAGAATGTTCGAGGCTTTATTCAAGCTTTAGCACCTCCTGATTACGCCTCCGCAGTGAGAGTGGCGGAACTGATTTGGGTGTGCTCGATCGCACAACAGTGTGGTAGTTAGCTGGTGGCACTTCTTAGCGAATCATAAGAGGAAGTGGGACCACGGCCTATTCCGGCTCACAGCGCCCCAACAGACACCGTGCATAGACAGTGGCATTTCCAGCACAGTCCGGCCCGAAACCACCAACCAACAGATCGGGAATAGCGAAGTGGAGATAGAGCCACAGTGCAAGGAATGCGTAAAGCGCAGACTGGGTAAATGTATGGCCCGGTCCGGAGCGTGTTTCAAGTGTGGAAAGGAAGGGCACAGAGCTAATATCTGCCCGAATCAAGCCAGCACTAGCCAGCCACAGATTATGAGTAGTGGGCCTGCTGTGAAGCCGGCCATACAACAGGGGAGAGCCTATGCAAGCACCAGTCGAGACATCTATGGCTCGGACTCGGTGGTTCTGTGTACACTTCCATTACTTGGGCACCTCGCCTTTGTACTATTTGATTCTGTTCTACACACTCTTTTATTTTCGCTTCCTTTGTAAGTCAAAGTGAGTTAGAACTAGAGCGATTCTGTGATGCCCTATCTGTCTCCACTCCTGCGGGGATAAATTTGTTGGCCAATATGAAAGTCAAGGATGGTAGTGTGACCATCGCAGACCATGAGTTAGCAGTGAACCTAGTGGTCTTAGATATGTTTGATTTTGATGTAATTTTAGGCATGGTGGTTAGCGCAGAACCATGCTTGTATTGATTGTTTCGGGGAAGGAGGTAGTGTTCACTCCTCCTAACCAACCCCAGCCACTGTGTTCAGAGGCACATGGCAAGGGAAGTAGGCCTAAGGTATTCACGCCCTTAAGGCCGTAAAGTTATTGCATCGGGAGCTTGGGGCGTCTTAGCTCGCATACTAGATGCAAGGTGCACTGAGATCTCAAGTGACATCGGTGCGATGAGTGAATGAGTTCTGGATGTCTTCCCGAGGACCTCCCGAATACCTCCACTCGATGTGGAGGTAGACTTTAACATCGGATTGGAATTGGGGACGACCCCGATATCCAAGGCCCCGTACAGAATGGCGCCGGCAGAGTTGAAAGAACTAAAAGTACAGTTACAAGACTTGCTAGACAAAGGGTTTATACGCCTGCCGTTTCACCCCGGGAGCACCCTGTGATTGTTCGTGAAAAGAAAGACGGATCCATGCGCTGTGTATAGATTACTGAGGAGTTGAATAAAGTAACAATCAAGAATAAATATCCTCTCCCTGCGAATAGATGATTTGTTCGATCAGTTGCAAGGAGCGACAGTGTTCTCTAAGATCGATCTGAGATCAGGCTACCATCAGTTGAGGATCAGTGAGGGGGATATCCCTAAAACAGCGTTCAGATCACGTTATGGGCATTACGAGTTCACAGTGATGCCGTTCGGTTTGACCAATGCCCCTGCCGCTTTCATGGACTTGATGAACCGTTTGTTCAAGGAGTTTCTTGATACGTTCGTGATTGTGTTCATCGATGATATATTGATATACTCCAGGTGTGATGAAGAACATGAAATGCACCTGAGGAAAGTCTTACTCACACTGAGAGAGAATAAGTTGTATGCAAAATTCTCCAAGTGTGAATTTTGGCTCGCATGTATCTTTTCTAGGGCATGTGGTGTCCAAGGTGGAGTCTCGTTGATCCAAAGAAAAGTGGAGGCCGTCACACGCTGGCCTCGCCCCACCACCACGATTCTGCAGTACGTAGTTTTCTCTGGTCTTGCAGATACTATAGGCGCTTTCGCACAGATTTTGCCAAGATAGCCATGCCTATGACTCACCGACGACGCGTAAGGGAAGCTCTTTGTTTGGGATGATGCTTGTGAAGCGAGTTTCAGGAACTCAAGCACAGATTAGTGTCGGCCCCGATTCTTACAGAGCCCCAGGGAACAGGAGCTTTGTGGTTTACAAAGTGATGCTTCCAAGAAAGGGTTGGTGCGTAATCGATGCAAAGACGGTAAAGTAATAGCTTATGCATCCCGACAATTGAAAACGCACGAGAGGAACTATCCAACTCATGACCCGGAACTAGCAAAGCAGTGGTATTTGCGTTAAAAACTGGAGACACTACCAGTATGATGCAGAAAATTCGATTTTTACAGATCATAAAGTTCAAGTATCTGCTCACTCACCCGTAGGAATTGAACATGAGGCAACGCAGATGGTTGGAATTGGTGAAAGATTATGATATTGACATACGCACCATCCCTGTAAGGCTAATGTAGTGGCCGATGCCTCAAAGCAGAAGCGATGCATATCTCGCGCATGAGTGACAGCATGTGCCAGCAGAGTTACAGCAGAGTTTGCTCGAGTGGAAATTGCAATGCTAGTAGGAAAGACCACGGCTACCGCTTAGCCCCGATTAACAGTGCAACCGACCTTGAGGCAACGTATTATAGAGGCTCGCACAGTGGACCCTCGATTAGTGGAAAAACTTATCGCAGAGCTACTGGTGAGAGTTTGATGAGTTCTCCCTATCCACAGATGGAGGATTGCTATTTCGTGGGGCGGTTGTGTGTACCGGACAATGACAAGATGAGAGCCGAGATTTTGAACGAAGCCCACAACTCACCATTTTCTATGCATCCGGCAAAGCATCAAGATGTACCGAGATCCAAAGCTTGATGCGTTTTGGTGGTGCAACATGAAGCGCGACGCGGGCGAGTTTGTCGCCAAGTGTTTGACTTGTCGGCCAGTGAAGGCACCTCAGACAGATGAGGCCCGCAGGATTGCCGCGCAACCATTACATGTGCCTCAGTGGAAATGGGAGGAGATCTCTATGGATTTCATAGTTGGATTGCCTAGAACTTTACGAGGTTACGTTGATTTGGGTCATAGTGGGACAAAGTTAACAAAGTCACGCATTTCATACTGTGTGGAAACCCACCTATTCTACAGATAAGTGGGCACAGCTTTACCTGGAAGAGATAGTCCGTTTGCATGGAATTCCAGTCAAGATTATATCAGACAGGGATCCACGTTTCACCTCCAACTTCTGGAGAAGTTTACAGAGAGCGTTGGGTTCGCAGTTGAACTTCAAGATGCCTTTTCATCCACGCGCACGGATGGATGGCGGAGCGTTTAAACCAGATATTAGAGGATATGTTGCGAGCTTGCACTTTAGACTTCCTGTGCGGTTGGGACACTCATTTACATCCGATGGAGTTTGCTTATAACAGCGATTTATCGATCGACCATCGGAATGGCTCCATTTGAAGCTCTCTATGGAAAACGTTGCGTAACTCCGTTTTACGGGAGGAAGTTGGTGAACGCCGCTTGTTGGGTCCAGTGAATTAGTACGATCACTAATGAGGCAATGCAAAAAAGATCGTGGCACGAATGCGGACCGCCCAAGTCGACAAAAGAATTATGCCGACACGAGACGAAGGACCTAGAATTCGAGGTTGGGGACCACGTGTTTCTTAAGGTGGCTCCAATGAAGGGAATTCTAAGGTTTGGCCGTAAAGGAAGTTGAGTCCGCGATTCATCATCGCCATTTGAGATTTTAGAGAGGATTGGTGCAGTGGCCTACTGATTAGCACCGCCGCCTTCTCTCTGCAGTGTTCATAACGTGTTTCATATCTCCATGTTGAGAAAGTATGTTCCGGATCCGACTCATGTCGTAGACTTCGAATCGTTGCGATTAGCGTAAGATCTCGAAGTTATGGCGAACGACCCGTGCAGATCATTGCAAGAGACCGAAAGACCTCTCGTAATGCTGAGATCGCCTTGGTTAAAGTATTCATGGGTAACCAACGCACGGAAGAAGCTACCGGGAGCGGAAGAGGAAGTGCGAGCTAAATACCCGAGTTATTTCAAGAATAGGAACTTTCGAGGACGAAAGTTCTTGGCGAGGGAAGATTGTGACGACCACCATCACAGGTACTACTTTGTATTTTATTTAACGCCTATTAGCCACGTGATCTAGTCGAATTAGTGTTTTAATCAAGCTCATGAGAGGAGGCCGTAATTTTGTTTAGCTTATGTGAATTAATTCTTTTGAGATGAGATTAATTACTTTAATTAAAGGAAAGACAATTTCAAGGGCGTTTTGGTGATTATTGCTTAAATGAGGGGTGTATAAGACTTGACCTAAAACCCTAAACCCTAATCATCCTTAGTATTTAACCATGAGAGAAAACCCTAGCCACCAACACTTCTCCCTTACATTTTTGCCCTAACCCTAACCCTAGGAGCATTTTGTTCTTCTTCCACAAGCTAACCTAGCTAAGAACCTCCTCTCGAGAATACAACCTTCCGCCGGCCTTCACGAAGAGGAGTCGCACGCCCGCCACCGCTCGAGACTCCCTCACCGCGCGCGTCGCAGCCCCACGTGCGAAGGGCTCGCCGAGCTTAGCCCATTCATTCCGGCCCCGCCCACGCAAAACGCCCCACGCGAGCCCCGCCGGCCGTGAGTTTCGCGGCGCCGCGCCGCTTACAAGACGAAGCCTCGGCCCGCCGACCGTTCGCGAGTCTCACCATCCGCGAGTCCTCCGCCGATCGCGCTAGAAGGTTCCCGCCCGCCGCAGCCGTCTTCATCCATCGACGCGCTGAAGACCACGGACGGAATTCCGCCATTCACGCCTCGAAGTCGCGCAAGCGATCCGAACGGAGGTTGCTCGCTCCAGCCGCTCGTCCGCCCACGAGTAGCACAAGCAGAAGAAGCCTCGCCGGAATTCACACGACTTCAATCGGCTGCGACTGGTTGTGGGAGCACGCCGCCGCCGGTCAATCGTGGATTCGCCGACGCCGCCCATTTCGCCTCCGATCGGCAACACCTACACTCTCAAATTATAATCCGGTGAGGAACCGCTACACCTTCGATTAGAGAGATTGTACAACGATTTTCGGTTAATAAAGCATTTACGTAAGGACTTAAATTGTTGTTCGAACATGACTTTAGGAACCAAATTGGAGCGGAATTGAAGGTCAAACGCCAAGACGGACTAAGGAGTATTAGGTATTCGCATTAAACTTGAGGTAAGCGGGACACGACATCGAAATGCGTTATTTTGAATAACGCATGATTAGGGTTTTAGTGAATATTTGGAAGTTGATTTGTAAATTATGTGTGAATCGGTTTTCACTAAAGGGTGGATAGACAGGAGTCCGAGTAGGTTTTGGAGTAAAATCGAAGCTCGAGGTAAGGGACCTCAGGCTTCTAACTTTTAAATGGGAGTAAACGAAAATGATTTTCATGATTTTATGTGAAATAGTTCATATTTTCCCACATGAAAATCCATGAGATATTATTTTGAGAATACGTGATATTTTATGTGCAAATATTTCGATGTATTATGTGAAAATGAATCATTATTTTATGTGAAAGTATTCTCGTATGTTATGTATAAAGATCCCATTATTTCATGTGAAAATAGGACAGTAGTGTGTATGAGAATGTTTCATGTTCTTACAAAAATATGATATTTCACATCGCCCACGAGAAAGTATGAATGATATGTTGATGATGATATTTGTGATATGTACACCATGATTATGTGACTGATGGGACCTTATGCATGTTTTGTATGTCACGAAATGAATTAACGAATAGTGTGGACATTGGTTATCCCGAGATCATTTGAAATGACTTAGGATGACCAATCGGCCTCACAATTATATGAACAACCATGGATTAAAAGACTGCAATTATATGAAGCGACCATGGATTAAAGACACGGCAATTATATGATAAACCATGGATTAAAGACTCGGCAATTATATGAATAAACCACGGATTAAAGACTGGCAATTAAATGAATAGCCATGGATTAAAGACTGCAACCGAATGAGCAAATCATGGATTAAAGGCTCGATAACTAACTATGCAAACCATGGATTAAAGACTCGCAACTTTAGAAAGTTTTAATTCCCATCTATGTATATTATGAATGAGTTTAAAGATCATGATCAGATGTGTATGCATATCCCAAACCTCTGTAGCGAGGTTACTTATCTGGTATTGTTTATGCAATACTCACCCTTTCTTTTAAAAATGTTTTTCGTGTAAAGGGAAGGGCGTGCCGGGCGTGTGACGGAGAGCGTGATTAGGACCATGGGAACCAAAGATAAATTTCCGTGATACTCTTATTTGAACTATCGTTGTCTCTAGGTTTTTATTTGAAGTTAAACTTACTTACGCTTTTAATAGGCCAAACCGACGTGATGTTTTAAATGATTTGAATGTTTTGTTTTTGTTTGGGATCCTCGAACTATTTACTTTGAATGGAAAATGGCTTTTAAGTTCTTTTTATCTCTCGGCCTATAAATGCATGCATGCGTAGTAATGTCCCTAGGGATTTGATCATAGAAAAGTAGGGGCGTTACAGAGATTTAATTTTAATAATGATTTTTGGTGGTTTTAGTAAGCTCCGAAAGTTCTCGAATATTTTTCGGTAGATAACGTCAACCCTATTTTTAGAGATTAAATAACCTTTTAATATATTTTTTAAAATTTTTAGCTACTAGAAAATATTAGTATTCGTCATAAAAAAATTTTAAAGTTAGTAATTGACACCTAATTTGATTAAAAAAAAAAAAAAGCTTCAAGATCACAAGACTCTACTTTATGCCTCTAACCCATTTCACTATGCGCTAAAACCCTAAAAAGTTCATTTTAAGTGCATAAAACCAAGTCTTGAGACGTTCATTATTACGTGATAAAATAGTGTGTATTGTAGATTTTTTATGGAGATAAGTTCATTTTTTGAATAAAAAAAATTCATACGACTTTTCGAACAAATACATTTACCTCCTATTAGTTACTGTGTTTATGTTTAAAATTTATTTTCTACTTATTTTCTCAATGGAAAAAGTGAAGACCCTTAAGAACATTATGTACAAATGAAGTGAGAAGAGCTTTTAATAATCGTTTTCGGTGGTCATAGTGCTCTCCGGAAGTTTCCGGATATTTTACAATTGATAAATTCAACCCTATTTTTAGAGATTAAACAACCTCTTTAAATTATTTCCCTATTTATTCTTTTATTGGAAAAAGTGAAGAACCTTCAGAATAAAATGTATAAATGAAGTGAGATTAAATTTTAATAATGATTTTTTGTGGTTTTAGTTACCTTTGGAAGTTCTCGAATATTTTTCGGTAGATAACGTCAACCCTATTTTTAGAGATTAAATAACCTTATAATATATTTTTTACAGTTTTTAGCTACTAGAAAATATTAGTATTCTTCATAAAAAAGTTTTAAAGTTAGTAATTGACACCTAATTTGATTAAAAAAAAAAACCAAAAGCTTCAAGATCACAAGACTCTACTTTATGCCTCTAACCCAATTTACTATGCGTTTAAACCCTAAAAAGTTCATTTTAAGGAGACAACAACCAAGTCTTGAGACGTTCATTATTACGTGATAAAATAGTGTGGATTGTAGATTTTTTATTGAGATTAATTCATTTTTTGAATAAAAAAAATTCATACGACTTTTCGAACAAATACATTTACCTCCTATTAGTTACTGTGTTTATGTTTAAAATTTATTTTCTACTTATTTTCTCAATGGAAAAAGTGAAGACCCTTAAGAACATTATGTACAAATGAAGTGAGAAGAGCTTTTAATAATCGTTTTCGGTGGTCATAGTGATCTCCGGAAGTTTCCGGATATTTTACAATTGATAAATTCAACCCTATTTTTAGAGATTAAACAACCTCTTTAAATTATTTCCCTTTTTATCTTTTATTGGAAAAAGTGAAGAACCTTCAGAATAAAATGTATAAATGAAGTGAGATTAAATTTTAATAATGATTTTTGGTGGTTTTAATTACCTCCTGGAAGTTCTCGAATATTTTTTAGGTGAGATAACGCTCAACCCTATTTTTAGAGATTAAATAACCTTATAATATATTTTTTAAAATTTTTAGTTACTAGAAAATATTAGTATTCTTCATCAAAAAATTTTAAAGTTAGTAATTGACACCTAATTTGATTAAAAAAAAACAAAAGCTTCAAGATCACACGACTCTACTTTATGCCTCTAACCCAATTTACTATGCGCTTAAACCCTAAAAAGTTCATTTTAAGCAGACAACAACCAAGTCTTGAGACGTTCATTATTACGTGATAAAATAGTGTGGATTGTAGAATTTTTATGGAGATTAGTTCATTTTTTGAATAAAAAAAATTCATACGACTTTTCGAACAAATACATTTACCTCCTATTAGTTTATCGTGTTTATGTTTAAAATTTATTTTCTATTTATTCTTTCAATGGAAAAAGTGAAGACCCTTAAGAACATTACGCACAAATGAAGTGAGAAGAGCTTTTAATAATCTTTTTGGTGGTCATAGTGCTCTCCTAAGTTTCCTGATATTTTATAATTGATAAATTCAACCCTATTTTTAGAGATTAAACAACCTCTTTAAATTATTTTCCTATTTATTCTTTTATTGGAAAAAGTGAAGAACATTGTAATAAAATGTATAAATGAAGTGAGATTAAATTTTAATAATGATTTTTGGTGGTTTTAGTGAGCTCCTAAGTTCTCGTGTGACGACCACAACCACAGGTACTCACTGTTTATCGTGTTTAGCGTTCGAACAATCTTTAAGTTGAGTTGACTCGTGTTCTTGTAGCGTGAATGGTGAAAATTTGCTTGTTTAATACTATTTAGTCGAGAGTTTTTAACTTAGGTCGTATTATCCCACCAGAAAATGACCAAATGTCGTCTTATCAATAAGTGATTAGGTTAAAGGTTAATCTTGTAATTTAAGTAAGAATTAGGGTTAATAATAATTGGAGACCAAAGTCGCAGCCATCATCTTCACGCTCACCACCTCACCAAACGAAACCCTACTTGTTTTGTTAGCGTTGAGAAGCCGCACGAACCACGGAGGAAGGACTCACCACCACACCCTCGCCCACGCATCGAAATCTCGACGCGCCACTCCCTTCTCGCACTCTCGCCCAATACCGCAAAGAAAGAAGAGGATCTCCAACCATTATTCCTCTTGTTGTTTCGACTCACGGCAAGCCTCGATCGAAGAGCTCCACCGATCATACCGCCGCCGTCACGGGGATTACGGACGAGGAGGGACGCCGCCGATAGCTCGTAGTCGCGCGCCGCCGCTTGGAGCTCGTTCGCCCATCCATTCACGAGCTTCATCCACCGCTCCTAGTCATCAAACCCTTCAACGCCGAGGAGCCCGCCGCCGAAGCTCTCGCCACGCCACAGTCGCCATGCATCGTTGTCGTCGAAAGCCGCTTCATCACCGCTCTTCAACGGATCTCATATTTTCTCTTCCTTCTGGCCGTAGAACACGATTTAGGTGAGCCACGCGAAACCCCCTTCGATTTTGGAATATAGAATTAGTTAGGTCTAATTCGCATGAAGTTATTGTAGGACGAGTGATTTGTCGATATCAAGACTTCCAAGTTTTGGAGCAAACAAATCAACGTTCGGTTTATTATTCGGAGTCGAGGTGATTGGAGCAAAGTGAGAATTATAGACGCTTTCGTACTTAGACTCTTTATATTGGATGAGTTGTGTAGTAGGATAACGAATAGAAGAATTCTTGGTTTACAGGTTATTTGGAAGGGACCGTTAATTTAAGAATTAGAAGGAAAGAGTGAGATCAAAGCTCGAGGTAAGGGACCTTGTGCCGAACTTTTCTAAATGGGATTAAAGAAAACGAATTTCATTATTTTATGTAAAATTAGTTAGTTATTTGACTTAAAAGGATTTAATGATTTTACGCGAGAATACTTCGAGATTTTATGTGAGAATACTTTAATATTCTATGTGAAGATATCTCAATATTTTATGTGAGTATAATCTAGTATTTTACGTGAGAATATCTTTGTATTTTAAGTAAGTATATTCCAGTATATCAGGTGGAGTTATTACAGTACTTTATATGAGAATATTTCATGATTACATGCAAGAGTGTTATTTCTAAATTGTTGTGAAAAGTCATGAGTTGCATATCAATGATAATGTTTGTGGCATGTACGCTATAGTTATGTTGAATGATGGGACCTCATGCATGTTATGTATGCCATGAAATGATTTGATGAAAAATGTGGAAATTGGTCTCCTGAGTACATTGTATGCATGGTCAAACATGCATTAGAGACCCTATGGGTCAAGTTTACAGGGGTCTGTGAGGGACTCAATCTATACAGGGGTCTGTGAGGGACTCAAACCATACAGGGTCCATGAGGGACTCAAATAATTACAGGGTCCGTGAGGACTCAAAATGAAATGACTCAGATGACCAATTGACCACTTAAAGAAAAAGAAAGTCACGGACTATAGTCATGATGATATGAGAAAGTTTTAGGTCCCCTGTGATGTACATTTTCAAATGTGTTTAAAAGTCATGATTGTATGTGTTTCAGATATCCCAAACCCTCAGAGCGAGGTCACTACATCGGGTATTGTTTTGCAATACTCACCCTTTCTTTTCAAAATGTTTTTTTCGTAAGGCCAAGGACGTGCGTGGCGAGTGACTGAGGCGCGTTGTCGTGACCATGGGAAATGTCATGTCTTCCGCACATTTTCTTTAATAACTGATGTTGTCGTTTTATGGTTTTGAAGTTAAGTTTAAATTTCCGGATTTTTAAGTAGGCCATGTTTAAACTGCTTCTTTTACATGTTTTGAATGTTTTAATGGGATCCCTAAAGATAATTTGTTTTGTATGGAGATTTAAAGATCGTTTTACATCTTTTGGCCTAAGAATGCATGCATGTGTAGTAATGTCCCTAAGAGTTTTAGTTTTAGAAAAGTAGGGCGTTATAGCTTGGTATCGTGAGCCCTAGGTTTAGGGTTTCAGAGACTTGCTTACAGAGTAAGCACTGAGTAGTTCCCATGGTTGAACAACGCTGCCCACCACCGCCTGTGCACGCTCGTAATTTATAAAACTAAGCAAATGATTATGATGTAGTTCTCAGATTGTGAATGTAAATGAATTTAAACCCTAAGGGTGATCCTATCTTACGCTTAGAAAGTGATGAAAATCGAGTTGGAAATTCTCTCATTGTAGATCGACAAAAATGCCACCTAGAGGTCGAGGAGAGGGAGAGGACGTGGTAGGGCCTGAGGAGGTGGAGAAAACGTTAACACCCAACCTGCACACTGCATCGAACAGAAGAGATTACTCCACCCGCACTGCGCACTCCCCATGACCAACCCGATCGCTGCGGAGAGGATGGGGGCCCAGCTACCCAGCGCATGGATCGGAAAGGAAACCCTAATGTCATGACTATGATGGTAGAGGCTATGCAGACTCAGGCGAGCTACAAGAGCCACTCACCGCCCAAGCCCAAGCAAGTCGTGGGCGAATGATGCAACTCGAGTCTTGATATCCAAGGACTTCAGGAAATATGATCCCCGATCTTTTGATGGGTCTTCTAGTGACCCCACTGTGGCTGAATTATGGTTGTCCTCCATTGAGACCATTTTCAGACTGATGAATTGTCCTGAGGACCAGAGGGTGTCTTGTGCTACCTTCATGCTGAGAGACGACGCTTATTTATGGTGGGAGTCTTCCCAGGGAACCATAGTCGCCCAATGGAGAAACGACACTGAATCATTTAAGGAAGCATTCTCGGGCGGAAATTTTACCCCGCCGCACTCGATATAGGAAGCGAAGTGCAATTTTTACAAACTTAGCCGTAACAGGAGGCAAAGTGGAGGTATATGAGAAAGAATTCACCCGCTTGTCACGCTTTTGCCCCGAGTTAGTAGTAGACACAGAGGCGAAGAAAACAGAGCGCTTCGCCATGGACCTGGATGAAAATGTTCGAGGTTTCATACAGGCACTAGCACCTCCTGATTATGCCTCCGCAGTGAGAGTGGCGGAATTGATTTGGGTACAGCAATGATCGCACAAATGTAATGGCTAACCGGGCAATTCTTGGCAAATCATAAGAGGAAATGGGATCACCAAATTCAAGCTCGCAGCATTCCCCCAGCCAGACGCCGTGATAGACCAGAAACTTTCGCAGCGTGTTCAGTCGAAACCACAGTCAACAGATGACAGAACTAACAGTGGAGATAAGCCCACGCAGCAAAGACCGTGGTAGACATCATTGGGGTAAGTGCTTGGCCTTGGCCCGAGTGTGTTTTTGAGAAGCGGAAAGAAGGGCACAGAGCTAATAGTCGTCCGAGTCAAGCAAGCTGCAACCAACCTCGTGGCATCAATAGTGGGGTTGCCGCCAAGCCCGTAGTACACCAGGAAGAGCTTATGCGCGAGTACAAGTAAGAGCGCCCATGGCACAGACTCGTGGTTACAGGTGTACACTTCCATTACTTGGGCACCTTGCCTTTGTATTATTTGATTCTCGGTTCCACGATTCTTTTATTTCTCGCATCCTTCGTGAATCAAGTCGAGTTAGAATTAGAACGCTTATGATGATGCTTTGTCTGTTTCCACCTCGCGGGGATAAACTTGTTAGCCACCATGAAAGTCATGGATGGTAGTGTGACTATCACGCATCATGAGTTAACAAAGGAACCAAGTAGTCCTAGACATGACCGACTTTGATGTGATATTGGGTATGGATGGTTAGCGCAGAACCATGCTTGCATTGATTGTTTCGTAAAGGAGGTAGTGTTCACTCCTCCCGATCAACCCGTTAAGGTGTTCGAGAGACACGTTAACGTGAAGTAGGCCTAAGGTAACCATCGCCTTAAGGCCAGGAAGTTATTACATCGGGAGCTTAAGGTCTTAGCTTGCATACTAGATGCAAGGTGTACGGAGATCTCCGTGTCATCTGCATCATGGCAGAATGAATTTCCGACGCCTTCCTCGAGGACTCCCTGAGTACTCCGGCCGAGGAGGTGGATTTTAACATAGATTGGAGTTAGGGACGACCGATATCCAAGGCACCGCATGTAATGGCACCGCAGAGTTGAAAGAACTGAAACTACAGTTACAGGACTTACTGGACAAGGGATTTATACGCCCGAGCGTTTCGCCTTGGGGAGCCCCAGTGTTGTTCGTGAAAAAGAAGGACGGGTCCATGCGCCTGTGTATAGATTACAGGGAGTTGAATAAAGTTACGATCAAGAATAAATACCCTCTTCCTAGAATTGATGATTTGTTCGATCAGTTGCAGGGAGCAACAGTGTTTTCCAAAATTGATCCGAGATCAAAGCTACCATCGCTTGAGAATCGTGTGAAGAGGATATTCCTAAGACAAAGATTCAGATCACGTTATGGGCATTACGAGTTCACAAAGTGATGCCGCTTTGGTTTGACCAACGCTCCTGCCGCTTTCATGGACTTGATGAACCGTTTATTCAAAGAGTTTCTGGATACGTTCGTGATTGTATTTATCGACGATATACTGATATACTCCAAATGTGATGAAGATCATGAAAGGCACCTGAGAAAAGTTTTACTCACGCTGAGAGAGAATAAGTTATATGCAAAATTTTCCAAGTGCGAACTCGCTCGCATGTATCCTTCTTGTGGCATGTGGTGTCCGGCCGAGTCTCGCTGACCCAAATGAAAGTGGAGGCCGCACACACGCTGGCCTCGCCCCACCACCGCCACAGCAGGTACGTAGTTTTCTCGGGTCTTGCGCAGATACTATAGACGTTTTCGGCGTGACTTCGCCAAGATAGCCATGCCCATGACCCGGTGACGCGCAAAGGTAACACTTTTGTGTGGGATGATAATTGTGAGGCGAGTTTCCAAGAGCTCAAGTGTAGGTTGGTGTCACCCGATTCTTACAAAATCCCGAGGAACAGTGGAGCTTCGTGGTTTACAAAGTGATGCTTCTAAGAAAGGTTTGGGTTGTGTACTAATGCAACACTCAGAAAGTAATCGCCTATGCATCCCGACAATTGAAGACGCACGAGAGGAATTATCCAACCCATGACTTAGAACTAGCGGCAGAGAGTCTTTGCACTAAAGATCCGGAGACACTACCTTTATGGCGCAGAAAATCTCGATTTTTACAGCATCATAAAAGTTCAAGTACTTGTTCACCCGTAAAAGAGTTGAACATGAGGCAACGCAGATGGTTGGAATTAGTGAAGGACTCACGACATAGATATTCAATACCACCCCCCCAGAAGGCTAATGTCGTGGGTCGATGCTCTCGTGAGGAAGCCATTCACACTTCAAAGACGAGTTACCGACAGAGCAGCAGAGTTACAGCAGAGTTTGCACGAAATGAAATTGCAAAAGACTAGTAGGAAGACCACGACCCGCTTAGCCTAGTTAATCAGATAACCGACTTTGAGGCAACGATCGTTGAGTCTCAACAGAGGGACCTCGCTTAGTGGAGAAGCTTTACGGCAAAGAACTACAGTGTTTTAGCAGTGGTTTTCGCTATCCATGATGGAGGACTACTATTTCAGTGGACGATTATGTGTTCCAAACAATGACAAACTAAAGGCGTAAATCCTAGGCGAGGCTCATAACTCACCATTTTCTCAGACATCCCGGTAGTACCAAGATGTACCAAGATCTGAAACAATCATTCTGGTGGCGTAACATGAAGCGCGACGTGGCAGAATTTGTTAGCAAGTGCCTGACTTGTCAGCAGGTGAAGCCACCTAGACAGAGGCCCGCGGGACTACTGCAGCCTTTACATGAACCCCAGTGGAAATGGGAGGAGATCTCTATGGATTTCATAGTCGGACTGCCTAGAACCTTACGAGGTTACTCAAGAATTTGGGTCATTGTGACAGATTAACCAAGTCAAGACATTTCATACAGGAAACCCACCTATTCTACTTGATAAGTGGGCGCAGCTTTACCTGGAAGAGATAGTCTGTTTACATGGGATCCCAGCCAGGATTATTTCAGACAGAGACCCACGTTTCACCTCCAACTTTTGGAGAAGTTTACAGAAAGCGTTAGGCTCACAGTTAAACTTCAGTACAGCTTTCCATCCACAGACGGATGGGCAGACAGAACGTTTAAATCAGATCTTGGAAGACATGTTGCGAGCTTGTACCTTAGACTTTCCAGGTAGTTGGGACACTCATTTGCATTTGATGGAGTTTGCTTACAATAACAGCTACCAGTCGACCATTGGCATGGCTCCTTTTGAAGCCCTTTATGGGAAGCGTTGCAGAACTCCCGTTTTCTGGGAGGAGGTTGGTGAACGCCAGCTCTTGGGTCCAGACTAGTATGAGATCACTACAACGGCGATACATGAAGATTAGGGGCGGATGCGCATCGCCCAAAGCGCATAAAAGAGTTATGCCGATTCGAGACGGCGGACCTAGAATTCGAAGTTGGGGACCACGATTCCTTAAAGTGGCCCCAATGAAAGGGATTCTAAGGTTTGGTCGAAAAGGGAAGTTGAGTCCGCGCTTTATAGGGCCATTTGAGATCCTAGAGAGGGTCGACGTGGTGGCCTACAGTCTGGCACTGCCACCTTCCCTATCAGCAGTTCATAACGTATTCCATGTCTCCATGTTGAGAAAATACGCCTCCGGACCGACTCACGCCATAGACTTTGAACCATTACGGTTAGCAGAAGATTTGAGTTATGGCGAACGACCTGTACAGATTATTGCCAGAGATCAAAAGATCCTCCGTAACCGTGAGATCAACTTGGTTAAGGTGTTGTGGCAAAACCACCGTGCGGAAGAAGCTACCTGGGAGCGAGAGGAGGAAGTACGAGCTAGATATCCGTAACTATTCCAAGAATAGGAACTTTCGAGGACGCAAAGTTTTTAAGGAGGGAAGATTGTGACGACCACAACCACGTGTGTACTCACCGTTTATCGTGTTTAGCGTTCGAACAATCTTTAAGTTGAGTTGACTCGTGTTCTTGTAGCGTGAATAATGAAAATTTGCTTGTTTAATACTGTTTAGTCGAGAGTTTTTAACTTAGGTCTTATTATCCCACCAGAAAATGACCAAATGTCATCTTATCGATAAGTGATTAGGTTAAAGGGTAATTTTGTAATTTAAGTAAGAATTAGGGTTAATAATAATTGGAGACCAAAGTCGCAGCCATCATCTTCACGCTCACCACCTCACCAAACGAAACCCTACTTGTTTTGTTAGCGTTGAGAAGCGCGCACGAATCACGGAGGAAGGACTCACCACCACACCCTCGCCCACGCATCGAAATCTCGACGCCACTCCTTTCTCGCAGACTCGCCCAAACTGGCGCAAAGAAAGAAGAGGATCTCCACCATTATTCCTCTTGTTTGCTTCGACCATCGGCAAGCCTCGATCGAAGAGCTCCACCGATCGCGCTCGCCGCGTCACGGGATTACGGACGAGAGAGGACGCCGCCCATAGCTCGTAGTCGCGCCGCCGCTTGTGAGCTCGTTTCGCCCACCATTCACGAGCTTCATCCACCGTTCCTAGTCATCAAACCCTTCAACGCCGAGGAGCCCGCCGCCGAAGCCTCGCCACGCCACAGCCGCCGCTATCGTTGCCGCTCGGGAAAGCCGCGCTGCTCATCACCGCTCTTCGACCGGATCTCATATTTTTCTTCCTTTCTGGCCGTAGAACACGATTTAGGTGAGCCACGCGAAACCCCTTCGATTTTGGAATATAGAATTAGTTAGGTCTAATTCGCATGAAGTTATTGTAGGACGAGCCGATTTGTCGATATCAAGACTTCCAAGTTTTGGAGCAAACAAATCAACGCTCGGTTTATTATTCTGAGTCGAGGTGATTGGAGCAAAGTGAGAATTATAGACGCTTTCGCATTTAGACTCTTTATATTGGATGAGTTGTGTAGTAGGATAACGAATAGAAGAATTCTTGGTTTCTGTGTTATTTGGAAGGGACCGTTAATTTAAGAATTAGAAGGAAAGAGTGAGATCAAAGCTCGAGGTAAGGGACCTCAGCCGAACTTTTCTAAATGGGATTAAAGAAAACGAATTTCATTATTTTATGTAAAATTAGTTAGTTATTTGACTTAAAAGGATTTAATGATTTTACGCGAGAATACTTCGAGATTTTATGTGAGAATACTTTAATATTCTATGTGAAGATATCTCAATATTTTATGTGAGTATAATCTAGTATTTTACGTGAGAATATCTTTGTATTTTAAGTAAGTATATTCCAAAGATATCGTGGAGTTATTACTGTGATTTTTATATGAGAATATTTCATGATTACATGCAAGAGTGTTATTTCTAAATTGTTGTGAAAAGTCATGAGTTGCATATCAATGATAATGTTTGTGGCATGTACGCTATAGTTATGTTGAATGATGGGACCTCATGCATGTTATGTATGCCATGAAATGATTTGATGAAAAATGTGGAAATTGGTCTCCTGAGTACATTGTATGCATGGTCAAACATGCATTAGAGACCCTATGGGTCAAGTTTACAGGGGTCTGTGAGGGACTCAATCTATACAGGGGTCTGTGAGGGACTCAAACCATACAGGGGTCTGTGAGGGACTCAAATAATTACAGGGGTCTGTGAGGGACTCAAAATGAAATGACTCAGGATGACCAATTGACCACTTAAAGAAAAAGAAAGTCACGGACTATAGTCATGATGATATGAGAAAGTTTTAGGTCCCGCGTATGTACATTTTCAAAAAAGTTTAAAAGTCATGATTGTATGTGTTTCAGATATCCCAAACCCTGTGAGCGAGGTCACTTTCATCGGGTATTGTTTTGCAATACTCACCCTTTCTTTTCAAAATGTTTTTCGTAAGGCCAAGGGACGCAGGTGGCGAGTGACTGAGGCGCGTTGTCAGGACCATGGGAAATGTCATGTCTTCCGCACATTTTCTTTAATAACTGATGTTGTCGTTTTATGGTTTTGAAGTTAAGTTTAAATTTCCGGATTTTTAAGTAGGCCATGTTTAAACTGCTTCTTTTACATGTTTTGAATGTTTTAATGGGATCCCTAAAGATAATTTGTTTTGTATGGAGATTTAAAGATCGTTTTACATCTTTTGGCCTAAGAATGCATGCATGTGTAGTAATGTCCCTAAGAGTTTTAGTTTTAGAAAAGTAGGGGTGTTACATCTTGAATATTTTTCGGTAGATAACGTCAACCCTATTTTTAGAGATTAAATAACCTTTTAATATATTTTTTAAAATTTTTAGCTACTAGAAAATATTAGTATTCTTCATAAAAAAATTTTAAAGTTAGTAATTGACACCTAATTTGAAAAAAACAAAAGCTTCAAGATCACAAGACTCTACTTTATGCCTCTAACCCATTTCACTATGCGCTTAAACCCTAAAAAGTTCATTTTAAGGCATAACAACCAAGTCTTGAGACGCTCATTATTACGTGATAAAATAGTGTGGATTGTAGAATTTTTATGGAGATTAGTTCATTTTTGAATAAAAAATTCATACAACTTTTCTAACAAATACATTTACCTCCTATTAGTTATCTGTGTTTATGTTTAAAATTTATTTTCTATTTATTCTTTCAATGGAAAAAGTGAAGACCCTTAAGAACATTATGTACAAATGAAGTGAGAAGAGCTTTTAATAATCGCTTTGGTGGTCATAGTGCTCTCCTAAGTTTCCTGATATTTTACAATTGATAAATTCAACCCTATTTTAGAGAGATTAAACAACCTCTTTAAATTATTTCCTATTTATTCTTTTTATTGGAAAAAGTGAAGAACATTCAGAATAAAATGTATAAATGAAGTGAGATTAAATTTTAATAATGATTTTTGGTGGTTTTAGTGAGTCTCAGGAAGTTCTCGAATATTTTTCAGAGATAACGCTCAACCCTATTTTTAGAGATTAAATAACCTTTTAATATATTTTTTAAAATTTTTAGCTACTAGAAAATATTAGTATTCTTCATAAAAAATTTTAAAGTTAGTAATTGACACCTAATTTGATTAAAAAAACAAAAGCTTCAAGATCACAAGACTCTACTTTATGCCTCTAACCCAATTTACTATGCGCTTAAACCCTAAAAAGTTCATTTTAAGCAGATAACAACCAAGTCTTGAGACGTTCATTATTACGTGATAAAATAGTGTGGATTGTAGAATTTTTATGGAGATTAGTTCATTTTTTGAATAAAAAAATTCATACGACTTTTCTCGGACAAATACATTTACCTCCTATTAGTTACTGTGTTTATGTTTAAAATTTATTTTCTATTTATTCTTTCAATGGAAAAAGTGAAGACCCTTAAGAACATTATGTACAAATGAAGTGAGAAGAGCTTTTAATAATCGTTTTTGGTGGTCATAGTGCTCTCCTAAGTTTCCTGATATTTTACAATTGATAAATTCAACCCTATTTTTAGAGATTAAACAACCTCTTTAAATTATTTCCTATTTATTCTTTTATTGGAAAAAGTGAAGAACATTCAGAATAAAATGTATAAATGAAGTGAGATTAAATTTTAATAATGATTTTTGGTGGTTTTAGTGAGCTCCTAAGTTCTCGAATATTTTTTTCAGAGATAACGTCAACCCTATTTTTAGAGATTAAATAACCTTTTAATATATTTTTTAAAATTTTTAGCTACTAGAAAATATTAGTATTCTTCATAAAAAAATTTTAAAGTTAGTAATTGACACCTAATTTGATTAAAAAAAAAAACAAAAGCTTCAAGATCACAAGACTCTACTTTATGCCTCTAACCCATTTCACTATGCGCTTAAACCCTAAAAAGTTCATTTTAAGCAGATAACAACCAAGTCTTGAGACGTTCATTATTACGTGATAAAATAGTGTGGATTGTAGAATTTTTATGGAGATTAGTTCATTTTTTGAATAAAAAAATTCATACGACTTTTCGAACAAATACATTTACCTCCTATTAGTTACTGTGTTTATGTTTAAAATTTATTTTCTATTTATTCTTTCAATGGAAAAAGTGAAGACCCTTAAGAACATTATGTACAAATGAAGTGAGAAGAGCTTTTAATAATCGCTTTTGTGGTCATAGTGCTCTCCTAAGTTTCCTGATATTTTACAATTGATAAATTCAACCCTATTTTTAGAGATTAAACAACCTCTTTAAATTATTTCCTATTTATTCTTTTATTGGAAAAAGTGAAGAACCTTCAGAATAAAATGTATAAATGAAGTGAGATTAAATTTTAATAATGATTTTTGTGGTTTTAGTTATCTTTTCCTAAGTTCTCGAATATTTTTCTGTGAGATAACGCCAACCCTATTTTTAGAGATTAAATAACCTTATAATATATTTTTTAAAATTTTTAGCTACTAGAAAATATTAGTATTCTTCATAAAAAAGTTTTAAAGTTAGTAATTGACACCTAATTTGATTAAAAAAACCAAAAGCTTCAAGATCACAAGACTCTACTTTATGCCTCTAACCCAATTTACTATGCGCTTAAACCCTAAAAAGTTCATTTTAAGCAGCATAACAACCAAGTCTTGAGACGCTCATTATTACGTGATAAAATAGTGTGGATTGTAGATTTTTATGGAGATTAGTTCATTTTTTTTGATAAAAAAATTCATACGACTTTTCAACAAATACATTTACCTCCTATTAGTTTATGTGTGTTTAGGTTTAAAATTTATTTTCTATTTATTCTTTCAATGGAAAAAGTGAAGACCCTTAAGAACATTATGTACAAATGAAGTGAGAAGAGCTTTTAATAATCGCTTTTTTGGTGGTCATAGTGCTCTCCTAAGTTTCCTGATATTTTACAATTGATAAATTCAACCCTATTTTTAGAGATTAAACAACCTCTTTAAATTATTTCCTATTTATTCTTTTATTGGAAAAAGTGAAGAACCTTCAGAATAAAATGTATAAATGAAGTGAGATTAAATTTTAATAATGATTTTTGGTGGTTTTAGTGAGCTTTGGAAGTTCTCGAATATTTTTCAGAGATAACGTCAACCCTATTTTTAGAGATTAAATAACCTGTTAATATATTTTTTAAAATTTTTAGCCACTAGAAAATATTAGTATTCTTCATCAAAAAATTTTAAAGTTAGTAATTGACACTTAATTTGATTTAAAAAAAAAAAAAAAAAGCTTCAAGATCACAAGACTCTACTTTATGCCTCTAACCCAATTTACTATGCGCTTAAACCCTAAAAAGTCCATTTTAAGGCATAACAACCAAGTCTTGAGACGTTCATTATTACGTGATAAAATAGTGTGGATTGTAGAATTTTTATGGAGATTAGTTCATTTTTTGAATAAAAAAAATTCATACGACTTTTCGAACAAATACATTTACCTCCTATTAGTTACTGTGTTTATGTTTAAAATTTATTTTCTATTTATTCTTTCAATGGAAAAAGTGAAGACCCTTAAGAACATTATGTACAAATGAAGTGAGAAGAGCTTTTAATAATCGCTTTTTGGTGGTCATAGTGCTCTCCTAAGTTTCCTGATATTTTACAATTGATAAATTCAACCCTATTTTTAGAGATTAAACAACCTCTTTAAATTATTTCCCTATTTATTGTTTTATTGGAAAAAGTGAAGAACCTTCAGAATAAAATGTATAAATGAAGTGAGATTAAATTTTAATAATGATTTTTTGTGGTTTTAGTTACCTCCTGAAGTTCTCGAATATTTTTTGTGAGATAACCTCAACCCTATTTTTAGAGATTAAATAACCTTATAATATATTTTTAAAATTTTTAGCTACTAGAAAATATTAGTATTCTTCATAAAAAATTTTAAAGTTAGTAATTGACACCTAATTTGATTAAAAAAACCAAAAGCTTCAAGATCACAAGACTCTACTTTATAACTCTAACCCAATTTACTATGCGCTTAAACCCTAAAAAGTTCATTTTAAGGCATAACAACCAAGTCTTGAGACGCTCATTATTACGTGATAAAATAGTGTGGATTGTAGATTTTTATGGAGATTAGTTCATTTTTTGAATAAAAAAATTCATACGATTTTTTCAACAAATACATTTACCTCCTATTAGTTAATGTGTTTATGTTTAAAATTTATTTTCTATTTATTCTTTCAATGGAAAAAGTGAAGACCCTTAAGAACATTATGTACAAATGAAGTGAGAAGAGCTTTTAATAATCGCTGTGGTCATAGTGCTCTCCTAAGTTTCCTGATATTTTACAATTGATAAATTCAACCCTATTTTTAGAGATTAAACAACCTCTTTAAATTATTTCCCTATTTATTCTTTTATTGGAAAAAGTGAAGAACCTTCAGAATAAAATGTATAAATGAAGTGAGATTAAATTTTAATAATGATTTTTGGTGGTTTTAGTGAGCTCCGGAAGTTCTCGAATATTTTTCGGTAGATAACGTCAACCCTATTTTTAGAGATTAAATAACCTGTTAATATATTTTTTAAAATTTTTAGCCACTAGAAAATATTAGTATTCTTCATCAAAAAATTTTAAAGTTAGTAATTGACACTTAATTTGATTTTAAAAAAAAAAACAAAAGCTTCAAGATCACAAGACTCTACTTTATTCCTCTAACCCATTTCACTATGCGCTTAAACCCTAAAAAGTCCATTTTAAGCAGCATAACAACCAAGTCTTGAGACGCTCATTATTACGTGATAAAATAGTGTGGATTGTAGATTTTTATGGAGATTAGTTCATTTTTTGAATAAAAAAATTCATACGACTTTTAACAAATACATTTACCTCCTATTAGTTATGTGTGTTTATGTTTAAAATTTATTTTCTATTTATTCTTTCAATGGAAAAAGTGAAGACCCTTAAGAACATCATGTACAAATGAAGTGAGAAGTGCTTTTAATAATCGCTTTTTGGTCATAGTGCTCTCTGGAAGTTTCCGGATATTTTACAATTGATAAATTCAACCCTATTTTTAGAGATTAAACAATTAAATTATTTCCCTATTTATTCTTTTATTGGAAAAAGTGAAGAACCTTCAGAATAAAATGTATAAATGAAGTGAGATTAAATTTTAATAATGATTTTTGGTGGTTTTAGTTACCTCTCTGAAGTTCTCGAATATTTTTCAGAGATAACGCCAACCCTATTTTTAGAGATTAAATAACCTTATAATAATATTTTTTAAAATTTTTAGTTACTAGAAAATATTAGTATTCTTCATCAAAAAATTTTAAAGTTAGTAAGTGACACCTAATTTGATTAAAAAAAAATAAAAGCTTCAAGATCACAAGACTCTACTTTATGCCTCTAACCCAATTTACGATGCGCTTAAACCCTAAAAAGTCCATTTTAAGCGCATAACAACCAAGTCTTGAGACGCTCATTATTACGTGATAAAATAGTGTGGATTGTAGAATTTTTATGGAGATTAGTTCATTTTTTGAATAAAAAAATTCATACGACTTTTCAACAAATACATTTACCTCCTATTAGTTACTATGTTTATGTTTAAAATTTATTTTCTATTTATTCTTTCAATGGAAAAAGTGAAGACCCTTAAGAACATTATGTACAAATGAAGTGAGATGAGCTTTTAATAATCGCTTTTTGGTGGTCATATTGCTCTCCTAAGTTTCCTGATATTTTACAATTGATAACTTCAACCTTATTTTTAGAGATTAAACAACCTCTTTAAATTATTTCCTATTTATTCTTTTATTGAAAAAGTGAAGAACCTTCGTAATAAAATGTATAAATGAAGTGAGATTAAATTTTAATAATGATTTTTGGTGGTTTTAGTGCGCTCCGAAGTTCTCTAATATTTTTCTGTAGAGATAACGTCAACCCTATTTTTAGAGATTAAATAACCTTATAATATATTTTTTAAAATTTTTAGCTACTAGAAAATATTAGTATTCTTCATAAAAAAAAATTTTAAGTTAGTAATTGACACCTAATTTGATTAAAAAAACCAAAAGCTTCAATATCACAAGACTCTACTTTATGCCTCTAACCCAATTTACTATGGGCTTAAACCCTAAAAAGTTCATTTTAAGCATAACAACCAAGTCTTGAGACGCTCATTATTACGTGATAAAATAGTGTGGATTGTAGATTTTTATGGAGATTAGTTCATTTTTTGAATAAAAAAAATTCATACGACTTTTCGAACAAATACATTTACCTCCTATTAGTTACTCTCTGTGTTTATGTTTAAAATTCATTTTCTATTTATTATTTCAATGGAATAAGTGAAGACCCTTAAGAACATTATGTAGAAATGAAGTGAGAAGAGCTTTTAATAATCATTTTCGGTGGTCATAGTGCTCTTTCGAAGTTTCCAGATATTTTACAATTGAAAATTTCAACCCTATTTTTAGACATTAAACAACCTCTTTAAATTATTTTCCTATTTTTTCTTATATTGGAAAAAGTGAAGAACCTTCGTAATAAATCGATAAATGAAGTGAGATTAAAGTTTAATTGTGACGCCCGGTAATTTCGAGTAAGTTTTAAATTCTTTCCAAGTTAATTTGGGGCTCATGTCATAGCTTTTAAAATGTTTGGGTTAGATTTATTAATTTGTGGATCTTGCAGGGGCCCAAATAGTTAAATCTCGCTTTAAATTTGGGTTGTTTGGCCTAAGTCTCTTATCGAGCAGCTTTGGAGAACAAATCAAGGTAACCCTAGACCTCTCTTTCTTGTGGTTAAAAAAAAAAGAAGAAGAAAAAAAAAAGGGATTATGAGAAGCTTTCCCGCGCGCGAGACCCCCGTAACGCCGCCTCCTTCCTCGCGCATGGGGTGGGGCCGGCGCCGCCTCTCTCCGCGCGCCTCCTCCTCCGCCACCGCCTTCCTCTCCGCCTGCCTCTCTCTCTCTCTCTGCCTCAAACCCGCCGAGCCTCCCTCCGACTCAGATCCGGCCAAGTCTCTCTGCCTCTCGATCCGCCGAGTCTCTCTCTCTTGTCGCAGATCCGATCCGACGAGCCGCCTCTCTCGATCCGACCAAATCCTCTCTCTCGCGCTCTCCTCTTTGTCTCTCTCTGAGATCCGAATCAATGGTAACTTTTCGTGACCGACTAATGTTGGTTTTGTGACAGGAACAAATCGTTTTGGCTAAAAGGATAGACGTGTGAAGGAACCCCGAGGCTAGGACCGGGCAGAGAGCGTCTTCATTCCGCATCCGTGGGTAAACCTCGACCTTGTGCTACTGTTTTGTTTTGGTAGCTAGAAGAATTGGTTTGGTTGTGTCTTCCTTGAGGGGTTACCAAAGAACGCTCGAGTTAGTTGGTTCTTATATCGAGAATAGTGCTTTCGCCGTGGCGCTTTTGTAGGTGCACTAGGCAACTAGCAGAGCAAGGACTTTCCCGCGACACTCCCGCTTGATGTAAGTAGTCGCTGAGTAAACGCCGAGCCCCGAGCTAAGGAGCAAGGTGGATGTGCCTTGTTGTGATTTTGAGTTTTGTTGTTGAACCATAGGGCAACTAGTCAAGAAAATTTCAAGCTCGAGAGATTTTTTTTTTATGAGTTTTAAGTCTGAGATGATTGCATGATTGTTGCATCAGGTTTGCAAGTATGTTTGAATCCTGTTTTACTATGTTGCATGCTTTACGTATTCTGTTGTGTGAAACTATGAGCGGTAGGGGTCGTACCTGTGGTAAAATCGACATTCCAAACGCGTGGTGGTACGATTGAGTTTGATAGATTTGAGAGCCTAGTTGGGAGTTTGGACCCTTGGGGTGGGTCGAGGATGTTAGAAATGTTTAGATGAGACCCTAGATACCTTATGAACAGTAACCCATGAGTTAGTCTTCACCTAACACCGGATTGCACTTGAGAAGGTCGAACCTCTAGGTTGACAGATATGATAGGCTCGTGAGGTCAGGGGTGCGTGTGACCACCACACCACATGTGTATTAGTTATTTATTTTAGTTAACGCTCTATCAACCTTTGTGCTTAGTCTGGATCGTTGAATTTTCACTGTGCTCTGTGAGGGTGAGTCCTTGATTTTATTTAGTTAGGTGAATTGTTTCTTTTTTTAGATGGAATTATTTATAAAATTAAAGGAAAAAGAAGTAGCAATGGCACTTTGGTTAATAATAACTAAATGAGGGTTACATAGGAATTTTGGATGTTGACCTAATTTTGTAGTATTTAAGCTCCTTAAGTTGCAAACTAAAGCAAACCCTAACCCTAATTTCTTCATCACCTTCTCCTTCCTTTACTTTGCCCTAGCCGACCACCCTAAGATCCTCAATACTGTCTTCACCGCCGGCTGCACCCCATTCCACGATCACCGGTGATCGCCCAGCCAGCTGCAGCCAAAGGAGCACTTCGCGCCGCCGCTTTCCTTGCGAATTCGTGACGCCGACGCTCTCCGGAAGGCCACCCGCGGCACGAACCTCCCACCGCCGCCGCCCGCTGGCTCACAACCGACCGGCGGCAAAGACCGAGCTCCGAGCACAGTTTCTCGTCGCAGCCGCCACGCCGCAGCCCACGCCGAGACCGCCGCACGAAGCCCAGCTTGCTCGCGCGCCAAGCTCCGCCACCCACGCCGAAACCTCTTCGCCACTCGCGGCGCGAAACCCACGCGCAGCAGACGAACGCCGACCGTAAGACCTCGCGGCGCCGTCGCAGCCGCCGCCGCTCGCAGCCAAAGCCAAGCCGCAGCCGCCGCTGAAGTCGCCGCCGCCGCAAGCAAGTCGCCGCCGCGACCGAGCTACCACGATCAAAGACGACTCCAGAGCCACCGAGATTACAAATGGTGAGCGATCCGCTTTAGTTTCAAATTCGCTGAGATTTATTTGTGACCCATCGAATATTTAAGCGCTTGATTGAGAACTTAGGCTACGGTTTCAACGCTAATTGTAGGAGTCAAGATTGGAGCGGAATTGAAGGTCAAACGCCAAGACGGATTAAGGAGTATTGAGTATTCGCATTAAACTTGAGGTAAGCTGGGGCATGAAATCTTAAGAACGTAATTTAAGTACCCTTACGCTTATGGATTTAGTGAATGCGTGGAGAATGAACTTGGAATTTTGGGTGAATCAGTTCCACTAAAAGAAGAGTAGTCCGTAAGTTTCTCAAGTTAAGTTTTGAAGTAGAATTCGAATTAAGGTAAGTGGACCTCAGCCGAACTTTTCTAATGGGATTGAAGAAAATGATTTCTCATTATTTCATGCGAATTTAGTTTATACTCTTATATGAGAATATATTGATATTTTGTGAGAATACTTAATATTTTATGTGAGTATGTTGCAAAGATTTTATGTGAGAATATCCTTGTATTTTACGTAAGAAAATCAAGTATTTTATGTGAGGTATTACAAAGATCTCGTATGAGAATATTTCATGATTACCTACAAAAGTATTATCTCCAAACGGGCCTATGAGGAAATGATGATTTGTATATTAATGATGATGTTTGTGGTATGTACACTATTGTTATGTTGAATGATGGGACCTCATGCATGTCATGTATGTCATGAAATGATTTAATGAAAATGTGGAAATTGGTCTCCGAGTGCATTGTGTGCATGGTCAAACATGCATTAGAGACCCTATGGGTCATATTATGTGGGTCCGTGAGGGACTCAATCTATACAGGGGTCTGTGAGGGACTCAAACCATACAGGGGTCTGTGAGGGACTCAAATTATTACAGGGGTCTGTGAGGGACTCAAAATGAAATGACTCAAGATGACCAGTTGGCCACATAAAAGAAAAAGGAAGTCATGTATTATAGTCATGATGATATGAGAAAGTTTTAGGTCCCGTGATATGTACATTTCAACAAAGTTTAAAAGTCATGATTGTGTGTGGTCAGATATCCCAAACCTCTGTGAGCGAGGTCACTTTATCGGGTATTGTTTTGCAATACTCACCCTTTCTTTTAAAAATGTTTTTCGTAAGGGCAAGGACGGCGGTGGCGAGTGAGTGAGAGGCGCGCTGCCGTGACCATGGGAATAGTCATGTTTTCCGTGATAATCTCTTTAATAATCGTTGTTGTCGCTTTTTATGGTTTTGAAGTTAAATTTGAATTTCTGATTTTTGGTAGGCCATGTTTAAACCGCTACTTTACCTGTTTTGAATGTTTTCATGGGATCCCTAAAGACAATTTGTTTTCTGTGAAGATTTAAAGATCGTTTTATGTCTTTTGGCCTAAGAATGCATGCATGTGTAGTAATGTCCCTAAGAGTTTAGTATAGAAAAGTAGGGGCTTTACAAAGCGCCCCGCTGTGATCGGGAGTGGTTGCTTTCCATGATCCCTGCCTAGCTTAGGGGCGATTCCCAATGGGCGTGTTGGTTACGCACCACACTGCACTCATGCTAGTGTGTTATGAGAGCCCGGGTGCGCGCCTCGCCGAGATCGGGGAGTGGTTGCTTTCCACAATCCCGCGGCCGGCTTAGGGGCGATTCCCATGTGGTGTGTGGGACACGACCGCTCGCCCCTATGCCGGCGTGTTGTGGCGTGAGGGTTGCTTTCTCTCATCGCATCGCCAACCAAAGTTCCGTGACCTAAGGTGAAGTTCGAGTAGCCACCACAGGGGCCAGGTGAAAGGAGTTAAGGGAAGATCGGTTCTGTGGGGTTGAGCGAGTTTGGGACATTGTTCTAGTTGTCTTGCTGAGTTAAGTTTGGACATAAGTGGGCTACTTACTGGTTATTTTTATACTCATTCGTTTTCCTTTTTATGTTTTGATCGCAGGTAAAAGTTGAACCGGGATGAACGGCGATGGAGGCAACCTGGCGAGGCTATAAGACTTCTCCGTAGTGTCCCTGGCTCCTAGGACTTATTATTGTCTTGTTTTATGTAAACTCGCTGCGCATTCTCTTCCCTTTTGGTTTTGAAAGAACTCCTGTTTAAGCTTTAATTGTTGTTTGAACTTTTGATGTGGTATGTGAGCGTTTATAAGTATCAAAACTTCGCTTTTCGATTTATCTCATCTTGGTCGCTCAGATGTGTGACTGTCGCTTGAACCCAAATTTATCGTATATGTAGTTTGGTGGAGGTCGGGTGAGTCGAATTACATATTGCAAAGTTGTTTTGAGCCTTTAACAAAGTTAGGAAAAATTTTCTCGTTGCCTTAGTAATGGCAAGTTATGTCACTAAATTTTTCCAAAGATTAGTGGCGTTGCTTAGTAACTCCCCTAGTAGTTTAGTTTTAAATTTAGGGTCGTTACATTAATAATCATTTTCGGTGGTTTTATTTACCTCCGGAAGTTATCGAATATTTTTCGGTAGATAACGTCAATCCTATTTTTAGAGATTAAATAACCTTTTAATATATTTTTTAAAATTTTTAGCTACTAGAAAATATTAGTATTCTTCATAAAAAAAATTTAAAGTTAGTAATTGACACCTAATTTGATTAAAAAAAAACCAAAAGCTTCAAGATCACAAGACTCTACTTTTTGCCTCTAACCCATTTCACTATGCACTTAAACCCTAAAAAGTTCATTTTAAGCAGACAACAACCAAGTCTTGAGACGTTCGTTATTACGTGATAAAATAGTGTGGATTGTATATTTTTTATAGAGATTAGTTCATTTTTTGAATAAAAAAAATTCATACGACTTTTCGAACAAATACATTTACCTCCTATTAGTTACTGTGTTTATGTTTAAAATTCATTTTCTATTTATTCTTTCAATGGAAGAAGTGAAGACCCTTAAGAATATTATGTACAAATGAAGTGATAAGAGCTTTTAATAATCGTTTTCGGTGGTCATAGTGCTCTTCGGAAGTTTTCGGATATTTTACAATTGATAACTTCAACCCTATTTTTAGAGATTAAACAACCTCTTTAAATTATTTCCCTATTTATTCTTTTATTGGAAAAAGTGAAGAACCTTCATAATAAAATGTATAAATGAAGTGAGATTAAATTTTAATAATCATTTTCGGTTGTTTTAGTTACTTCCGGAAGTTCTCGAATATTTTTCGGTAGATAACGTCAACCCTATTTTTAGAGATTAAATAACCCCTTAATATATTTTTTAAAATTTTTAGCTACTAGAAAATATTAGTTTTCTTCATAAAAAAATTTTAAAGTTAGTAATTGACACAAAATTTGATTAAAAAAAAAAACCAAAAGCTTCAAGATCACAAGACTCTACTTTATGTCTCTAACCCAATTTACTATGCGCTTAAACCCTAAAAAGTTCATTTTAAGTGCATAACAACCAAGTCTTGAGACGTTCATTATTACGAGATAAAATAGTGTGGATTGTAGATTTTTTATGGAGATTAGTTCATTTTTTGAATAAAAAAAATTCATACGACTATTCGAACAAATACATTTACCTCCTATTAGTTACTGTGTTTATGTTTAAAATTTATTTTCTATTTATTCTTTCAATGGAAAAAGTGAAGACCCTTAAGAACATTATGTACAAATGAAGTGAGAAGAGCTTTTAATAATCGCTTTGGTGGTCATATTGCTCTCCTAATTTTTCGGATATTTTACAATTGATAACTTCAACCCTATTTTTAGAGATTAAACAACCTCTTTAAATTATTTCCTATTTCTTCTTTTATTGGAAAAAGTGAAGAACCTTTCTAATAAAATGTAAAAATGAAGTGAGATTAAATTTTAATAATGATTTTTGGTGGTTTTAGTGAGCTCTGAAGTTATCGAATATTTTTCAGAGATAACGCCAACCCTATTTTTTGAGATTAAATAACCTTTTAATATATATTTTTAAAATTTTTAGCTACTAGAAAATATTAGTATTCTTCATAAAAAATTTAAAAGTTAGTAATTGACACCTAATTTGATTAAAAAAACAAAAGCTTCAAGATCACAAGACTCTACTTTATGCCTCTAACTCATTTCACTATGCGCTTAAACCCTAAAAAGTTCATTTTAAGGCATAACAACCAAGTCTTGAGACGCTCATTATTACGTGATAAAATAGTGTGGATTGTAGATTTTTATGGAGATTAGTTCATTTTTTGAATAAAAAAATTCATACGACTTTTGTTAACAAATACATTTACCTCCTATTAGTTAGATGTGTGTTTATGTTTAAAATTCATTTTCTATTTTACAATTGATTACTTCAACCCTATTTTTAGAGATTAAACAACCTCTTTAAATTATTTCCTATTTATTTCTTTTATTGGAAAAAGTGAAGAACCTTCGTAATAAAATGTATAAATGAAGAGAGATTAAATTTTAATTATGATTTTTGGTGGTTTTAGTTACTCTCTGAAGTTCTAATATTTTTCAGAGATAACGCCAACCCTATTTTTAGAGATTAAAAATAACCTTATAATATATTTTTTAAAACTTTTAGCTACTAGAAAATATTAGTATTCTTCATAAAAAAAATTTAAAGTTAGTAATTGACACCTAATTTGATAAAAAAAAAAAAAGCTTCAAGATCACAAGACTCGACTTTATGCCCCTAACCCAATTTACTATGCGCTTAAACCCAAGAAAGTTCATTTTAAGGCATAACAACTAAGTCTTGAGACGCTCATTATTACGTGATAAAATAGTGTGGATTGTAGATTTTTATGGAGATTAGTTCATTTTTTGAATAAAAAAATTCATACGACTTTTCTCAAAAAATACATTTACCTCCTATTAGTTACTATGTTTATGTTTAAAATTTATTTTCTATTTATTCTTTCAATGGAAAAAGTGAAGACCCTTAAGAACATTATGTACAAATGAAGTGAGAAGAGCTTTTAATAATCGTTTTCGGTGGTCATATTGCTCTCCGGAAGTTTCCTGATATTTTACAATTGATCACTTCAACCCTATTTTTAGAGAGATTAAACAACCTCTTTAAATTATTTCCTATTTATTCTTTTTATTGGAAAAAGTGAAGAACCGCTCAGAATAAAATGTATAAATGAAGTGAGATTAAATTTTAATAATGATTTTTGGTGGTTTTAGTGAGCTCCTAAGTTCTCGAATATTTTTTGGTAGATAACGCCAACCCTATTTTTAGAGATTAAATAACCTTTTAATATATTTTTTAAAATTTTTAGCTACTAAAAATATTAGTATTCTTCATAAAAAATTTTAAAGTTAGTAATTGACACCTAATTTGATTAAAAAAACAAAAGCTTCAAGATCACAAGACTCTACTTTATGCCCCTAACCCATTTACTACTATGCGCTTAAACCCTAGAAAGTTCATTTTAAGGCATAACAACCAAGTCTTGAGACGCTCATTATTACGAGATAAAATAGTGTGGATTGTAGATTTTTATGGAGATTAGTTCATATTTTGAATAAAAAAATTCATACGACTTTTTCAACAAATACATTTTTACCTCCTATTAGTTATCGTGTGTTTATGTTAAAAATTTATTTTCTATTTATTCTTTCAATGGAAAAAGTGAAGACCCTTAAGAACATTATGTACAAATGAAGTGAGAAGAGCTTTTAATAATCGCTTTTTTGGTGGTCATATTGCTCTCCGGAAGTTTCCTGATATTTTACAATTGATAACTTCAACCCTATTTTTAGAGATTAAACAACCTCTTTAAATTATTTCCTATTTATTCTTTTATTGGAAAAAGTGAAGAACCTTCTTTAATAAAATGTATAAATGAAGTGAGATTAAATTTTAATAATGATTTTTGGTGGTTTTAGTGAGTCTCCTAAGTTCTCGAATATTTTTTGGTAGATAACGCCAACCCTATTTTTAGAGATTAAATAACCTTTTAATATATTTTTAAAAATTTTAGCTACTAGAAAATATTAGTATTCTTCATAAAAAAATTTAAAGTTAGTAATTGACACCTAATTTGATTAAAAAAACAAAAGCTTCAAGATCACAAGACTCGACTTTATGCCCCTAACCCAATTTACTATGCGCTTAAACCCTAGAAAGTTCATTTTAAGCAGCATAACAACCAAGTCTTGAGACGCTCATTATTACGAGATAAAATAGTGTGGATTGTAGATTTTTATGGAGATTAGTTCATTTTTTGAATAAAAAAATTCATACGACTTTTTCTAACAAATACATTTACCTCCTATTAGTTATCTGTGTTTATGTTAAAAATTTATTTTCTATTTATTCTTTCAATGGAAAAAGTGAAGACCCTTAAGAACATTATGTACAAATGAAGTGAGAAGAGCTTTTAATAATCGCGCTGTGGTCATATTGCTCTCCGGAATTTTCCTGATATTTTACAATTGATAACTTCAACCCTATTTTTAGAGATTAAACAACCTCTTTAAATTATTTCCCTATTTATTCTTTTATTGGAAAAAGTGAAGAACCTTCAGAATAAAATGTATAAATGAAGTGAGATTAAATTTTAATAATGATTTTTGGTGGTTTTAGTTACTCTGAAGTTCTCGAATATTTTTCTGTAGATAACGCCAACCCTATTTTTAGAGATTAAATAACCTTATAATATATTTTTTAAAATTTTTAGCTACTAGAAAATATTAGTATTCTTCATAAAAAATTTTTAAAGTTAGTAATTGACACCTAATTTGATTAAAAAAACAAAAGCTTCAAGATCACAAGACTCTACTTTATGCCTCTAACCCATTTTACTATGCGCTTAAACCCTAAAAAGTTCATTTTAAGCATAACAACCAAGTCTTGAGACGCTCATTATTACGTGATAAAATAGTGTGGATTGTAGATTTTTATGGAGATTAGTTCATTTTTTGAATAAAAAATTCATACGACTTTTCAACAAATACATTTACCTCCTATTAGTTACTGTGTTTATGTTTAAAATTTATTTTCTATTTATTCTTTCAATGGAAAAAGTGAAGACCCTTAAGAACATTATGTACAAATGAAGTGAGAAGAGCTTTTAATAATCGCTTTGTGGTCATATAGTGTTCTCCTGAAGTTTCCTGATATTTTACAATTGATAAATTCAACCCTATTTTTAGAGATTAAACAACCTCTTTAAATTATTTCCTATTTATTCTTTTATTGGAAAAAGTGAAGAACCTTCAGAATAAAATGTATAAATGAAGTGAGATTAAATTTTAATAATGATTTTTTTGTGGTTTTAGTGAGCTCGGAAGTTCTCGAATATTTTTGGTAGATAACGCCAACCCTATTTTTTTAGAGATTAAATAACCTTTAATATATTTTTTAAAATTTTTAGCTACTAGAAAATATTAGTATTCTTCATAAAAAAATTTTAAAGTTAGTAATTGACACCTAATTTGATTAAAAAAAAAACAAAAGCTTCAAGATCACAAGACTCTACTTTATGCCTCTAACCCAATTTACTATGCGCTTAAACCCTAAAAAGTTCATTTTAAGAAGATAACAACCAAGTCTTGAGACGTTCATTATTACGTGATAAAATAGTGTGGATTGTAGATTTTTTATGGAGATTAGTTCATTTTTTGAATAAAAAAAATTCATACGATTTTTCGAACAAATACATTTACCTCCTATTAGTTACTGTGTTTATGTTTAAAATTTATTTTCTATTTATTCTTTCAATGGAAAAAGTGAAGACCCTTAAGAACATTATGTACAAATGAAGTGAGAAGAGCTTTTAATAATCGCTTTTTTGGTGGTCATAGTGCTCTCCTAAGTTTCCTGATATTTTACAATTGATAACTTCAACCCTATTTTTAGAGATTAAACAACCTCTTTAAATTATTTCCTATTTATTCTTTTATTGGAAAAAGTGAAGAACCTTCGTAATAAAATGTATAAATGAAGTGAGATTAAATTTTAATAATGATTTTTGGTGGTTTTAGTGAGCTCCGGAAGTTCTCGAATATTTTTCGGTAGATAACGTCAACCCTATTTTTAGAGATTAAATAACCTTTTAATATATTTTTTAAAATTTTTAGCTACTAGAAAATATTAGTATTCTTCATAAAAAATTTTAAAGTTAGTAATTGACACCTAATTTGATTAAAAAAACAAAAGCTTCAAGATCACAAGACTCTACTTTATGCCTCTAACCCAATTTACTATGCGCTTAAACCCTAAAAAGTTCATTTTAAGCAGCATAACAACCAAGTCTTGAGACGCTCATTATTACGTGATAAAATAGTGTGGATTGTAGATTTTTATGGAGATTAGTTCATTTTTTGAATAAAAAAATTCATACGACTTTTCGAACAAATACATTTACCTCCTATTAGTTACCGTGTTTATGTTTAAAATTTATTTTCTATTTATTCTTTCAATGGAAAAAGTGAAGACCCTTAAGAACATTATGTACAAATGAAGTGAGAAGAGCTTTTAATAATCGCTTTTGTGGTCATAGTGCTCTCCGAAGTTTCCTGATATTTTACAATTGATAACTTCAACCCTATTTTTAGAGATTAAACAACCTCTTTAAATTATTTCCTATTTATTCTTTTTATTGGAAAAAGTGAAGAACCTTCTGTAATAAAATGTATAAATGAAGTGAGATTAAATTTTAATAATGATTTTTGGTGGTTTTAGTGAGCTCTGGAAGTTCTCGAATATTTTTTGGTAGATAACGCCAACCCTATTTTTAGAGATTAAATAACCTTTTAATATATTTTTAAAAATTTTAGCTACTAGAAAATATTAGTATTCTTCATAAAAAATTTTAAAGTTAGTAATTGACACCTAATTTGATTTAAAAAAACAAAAGCTTCAAGATCACAAGACTCTACTTTATGCCCCTAACCCAATTTACTATGCGCTTAAACCCTAGAAAGTTCATTTTAAGTGCATAACAACCAAGTCTTGAGACGCTCATTATTACGTGATAAAATAGTGTGGATTGTAGATTTTTATGGAGATTAGTTCATTTTTTGAATAAAAAATTCATACGACTTTTTCAACAAATACATTTACCTCCTATTAGTTAATGTGTTTATGTTTAAAATTTATTTTCTATTTATTCTTTCAATGGAAAAAGTGAAGACCCTTAAGAACATTATGTACAAATGAAGTGAGAAGAGCTTTTAATAATCGCTTTCTGTGGTCATATTGCTCTCCTGAAGTTTCCTGATATTTTACAATTGATAACTTCAACCCTATTTTTAGAGATTAAACAACCTCTTTAAATTATTTCCTATTTATTCTTTTTATTGGAAAAAGTGAAGAACCTTCAGAATAAAATGTATAAATGAAGTGAGATTAAATTTTAATAATGATTTTTGGTGGTTTTAGTGAGCTCCTGAAGTTCTCGAATATTTTTTGAGATAACGCCAACCCTATTTTTAGAGATTAAATAACCTTTTAATATATTTTTTAAAATTTTTAGCTACTAGAAAATATTAGTATTCTTCATAAAAAATTTTAAAGTTAGTAATTGACACCTAATTTGATTAAAAAAACAAAAGCTTCAAGATCACAAGACTCTACTTTATGCCTCTAACCCAATTTACTATGCGCTTAAACCCTAAAAAGTTCATTTTAAGCAGCATAACAACCAAGTCTTGAGACGCTCATTATTACGTGATAAAATAGTGTGGATTGTAGATTTTTATGGAGATTAGTTCATTTTTTGAATAAAAAAATTCATACGACTTTTCGAACAAATACATTTACCTCCTATTAGTTACTGTGTTTATGTTTAAAATTTATTTTCTATTTATTCTTTCAATGGAAAAAGTGAAGACCCTTAAGAACATTATGTACAAATGAAGTGAGAAGAGCTTTTAATAATCGCTGGTGGTCATATTGCTCTCCTGGAAGTTTCCTGATATTTTACAATTGATAAATTCAACCCTATTTTTAGAGATTAAACAACCTCTTTAAATTATTTCCTATTTATTCTTTTTATTGGAAAAAGTGAAGAACCTTCGTAATAAAATGTATAAATGAAGTGAGATTAAATTTTAATAATGATTTTTGTGGTTTTAGTTAGCTCCGGGAAGTTCTCGAATATTTTTCGGTAGATAACGTCAACCCTATTTTTAGAGATTAAATAACCTTATAATATATTTTTTAAAATTTTTAGCTACTAGAAAATATTAGTATTCTTCATAAAAAAGTTTTAAAGTTAGTAATTGACACCTAATTTGATTAAAAAAAAAACCAAAAGCTTCAAGATCACAAGACTCTACTTTATGCCTCTAACCCAATTTACTATGCGCTTAAACCCTAAAAAGTTCATTTTAAGCAGACAACAACCAAGTCTTGAGACGTTCATTATTACGTGATAAAATAGTGTGGATTGTAGATTTTTTATGGAGATTAGTTCATTTTTTGAATAAAAAAAATTCATACGACTTTTCGAACAAATACATTTACCTCCTATTAGTTACTGTGTTTATGTTTAAAATTTATTTTCTATTTATTCTTTCAATGGAAAAAGTGAAGACCCTTAAGAACATTATGTACAAATGAAGTGAGAAGAGCTTTTAATAATCGTTTTCGGTGGTCATATTGCTCTCCGGAAGTTTCCGGATATTTTACAATTGATAACTTCAACCCTATTTTTAGAGATTAAACAACCTCTTTAAATTATTTCCTATTTATTCTTTTATTGGAAAAAGTGAAGAACCTTCAGAATAAAATGTATAAATGAAGTGAGATTAAATTTTAATA